>JALIZH010023706.1:0-48656 GCA_030522465.1 Rhipicephalus appendiculatus | reverse complement strand
TGCGAACAGGAATTATCATCATCATGAGCTGGAACACGCTCACTTTGTCCTCTTCAACTTTTGCTTCGCTCCCGTAACACGTGCGCCGGTTGGTCCAGCGTGGAATACAAAAAAGTCACAGTTTCACCGCAAGGGTGAAGCAGTGAATGCGATAGCAACAAATTCTAATGTTAATCGAAGTGAGGCTGGCAGCTAACTCTTTCGGATCCGATCTCACGCAACTCTACGAAATGCTGGTTTAAGAACATGCGGCCGCTCCAGGGACACTGTTCGCACAATGTCCTCGCGTTGAGAGCGAAGCACGTAGGATCCAGCCGCCCGCTGTCGGCTGCTGAGATTGCGAGATAACGCGTGCGCCACCGACGACCGCGCTCGTAAAACCAAAGGTCGCAGTGGCTGCATGAGGGACACCCCCCCCCCCCCCCCTCGCGTCTTTCCGCGCTTGTTAAAGACGCACGGGGTGTTTCCGCTCCTTGATCATTTCCCGGCTCGTCGAACGGGCTTATCGCATACGCCTCGGAGCGACGGGGGTGGGCCGGCTCGTTTGATATATCCGCTTCAGCAGCGTTTGACGTCCCCGCTCCCGCACTGTTACCCGCGGGTATTTTTCTTCGTGGCTTTTTACTTATATATGTATATATATACATATACATATACGGGACATGACGGCAAAAAATCAGCCGAGAGTGTCCATATAATTGCTATCGCAATAAAACTGATGACGCGAGTCTGTTACGCGACTAAAAAATCACGTAACACCACGTAACAACTAGTCACGGAACTAAAATCGTCCGACATCACGCAATAGGTCACGTAACTAAACATCACGTAACTACATTCATGTGACTAAAAACCACGTAACACCACGTGACTAGTCACGTGACTAGAATCCTGTAACGTCACGTAACTTCTCGCGTGACAAAAGATCGCGTAACATCACGCAACATCTAGTCACATGACTAAAAATTGCGTAACATTTAGTCACGCGACTAAAATCACGAAACATCACGTAATAGATAGTCACGTGACATGCTCCCGCCGTAAATCACGCAACGGCTGGTCGCGTGGCTAAAATCACAACATCACAGAACCGGTAGACAGGTGACACGTCTAGCCAACTGGCTATACTTAGTATACCGGGTGTTCAAAGTTAAGCTTTCTCGTTTTAGTAAAATTCGGCACTGGGAAGAACATGAAAACCACCTTTACAGATAACATATATATCCTGGGGGACACAAAGTGAGAAGATAATTATCACTGTCAGGAGCCCAATTAACTCAGATTCATTAATTAACTTTTAGTGACTGCAGCAAGCAAGCATGTTTATATTGAAAAGTTGAAGGGGAGTCGCGTTTATACACAGTTCCATTTGGAAGAATTTTTCTAGCATGTCTGTGCTCCGAGATATCCCGCTGCAAAGTTTAATTGATTACGCATGCAGGGCGCTGTGGATCAGCGCAATGTTCCTCCCCAATGTGACGAACAGTCATTGCTTGCTATCGCCAGCCAGTAGCAAAAGGGTAACCGTTATCATCTTTGCCTGTGCCTTCGACCCGTTATCAGATTAAACGACGCAAGCAACTGCCACGGCCCACCGGGGAGGAGACTGCGCCGCCGCTGACTGTCTCGCATGCGTAATCAGGTAAACCACAATTAAACTTTGCAGCGGGATATCTCGGAGCACAGACATGCTGGAGGAATTCTTCCAAATGGAACTGTGTATAAATGCGACTGCCTCAAACTTTTCAATACAAACATGCTTTCTTGCTGCAATCACTAAAAAGTTAATTATTGAATCTGAGTTAATTGGGCACCTGAAAGCGATAATTATTGTCTCATTGCGTGTCCCCCCTGGATGTATAAGTTATCTGCAAAGGTGGTTTTCATGTTCTTCCCAGTGCTGAATTTTAATAAAACGAGAAAGCTTAACTTTGAACACCCGGTATATACTACTAGCAAAGCTACTAGCAAAAACTGAGCTTCTCTAGGAAAAACTTGGCATTGCTAGCAAACCTTAGCTAAATCGAACACTAGCGCCGCTGATGGTTCCAGCCTCTCGCCACTATACTGCAAAATGCGGACTTTTTTGTTCTTTTTCTATAAAAAACGTGACTCGTATACGCCTTCCAGTTTCCTTCCTTAACTCGTGTGCTACCGCAGAAGTTGTAACGCGGCTTATCTCGGCAAGTTATTGTGCAGTAGCGCCGCCGGGCAATCTCAGTGCCCCTGAATCACGAGCTTCTGCGTTGCAACTGACATTAACGTAATAGTACGCGTCCATTTATAGTGGCAAACAGGCCTTCGCAACTAAGCTGAATGATATCAGCGACCGGTTTTCTACCATCACATGGCCGCTATCATGAGACATAAAAATAGCGTACACAAAATTCCCAACGATAAAGAATTGACGTATATTGACATGACACTACGTAATTGACGTATTGACGTAGTGTCATGGTACAAGAAGTATGAGGATGTTTCCTCCCATAAAGCAATGATTATCATGCGAGAGCGTATGATGGAGTACTCCACACTATTTGATAATAATAATAAAGTAATAATAATAATAATAATAATAATAATAATAATAATTATTATTATTATTATTATTATTATTATTATTATTATTATTATTATTATTATTATTATTATTATTATTATTATTATTATTATTATTATTATTATCGCATGCGTACATAACAATATTTCACGCCACCGAGATGACACAAAAGTAAACTGACAAGACTGTTTCTTGAGACCGCCTACATACCGGTTTGTGAAAAACGGGACGGCAATAAGAAAAACATTTTAAAAAAGCTCAAATTTAAGTACATCGCCATGATTAAATCGTGAAAAGCATATACCAATTTCATGCAAATTTTGGCATTAAAGTAATGAAAAAATTAAACAGTTTCATTCTGACATCCCATGTTAATAATATCATCAAAATTTTTTTTAAAGAATACTGCGCCATTCCGTCACACTTATGCCATTTCTAATGGTAACTTAACCCAAAAAGGTGCTGGTTCGCACAAAAAATAGAATTAGCTCTATATATAAAGGTGAGATCGCGCGTTGTCTGGCTGTTGATCGCGTGAGCGAAGAATCGCTATTTTACCCCGTGACATTTCTGGAGAATGAGATACGACAGCGGTGCGCGCTCGGTCAGCCAAAACGCGTCAGACACGATAACTGACAAAAGCCTTTGTCACAAATGGTAAGCCGCATGTATATCGGGCCGTGCTGTACATGTTGCACCACTTCGCGAAATGTTACCGAAACGAAGCAAAGTTTCACTCGCTTAGAGCCATTGTCTCTGATCCAAATGCGCAAGTCTGAGTCACGCAGCGGGCAGAGACAGCCGCCTGATTGCAAGTGAACCTTCTTACCAATTCGCATTTCAGTTTCATTTTTTTTAAGTAGCACGTACGAGCAACGAATGATTTCCTTGTCTATTTTCCAAGTACGTCCGCTCGAGCCTTTACTTTCGGTTTTCCGAATATGCAAGCAAACGTGTTTAAAAAATAAAACTTGTACAAAATCTCATTATTGTCGTTCAGGTTAAGAGTTATATCACAGGCGTGTCATGTCGAAGCATGTGTTTCTTAAGTTAATGGTCAATTGCCTGTCAGCACAATTGATGGAAATTAATTGAAAAAGTTAGTCGAAACAGCAGACGGTTTTCTTGTGAGCAGCCGGCATCGCTGCGGCACCTGACGGAGCAGATCTCAACTACGAGCTTCTTTCTACGTGGACTCCGAGATCCTTTTTGACAGCGCATGTAACATAATCTCAACCCAAGGAATACACAAGGGCACACGAATGCTGACGTGCGAGTGCCCCTACCAGACAATTTTACGTTGCTACAATTTTAACGTAGCTTCGAATAAATATTTATCATCGTCCCGTTGTCCCTACGGCGTTGCGTTTAATTTTTGCACTTAACTTGAATCCATTTGAAACTTGACACGGGTTGAGTTGGAACGAAACACGGGTAACACGGGTGGAGGTATTTCAGAAGCGATACAGCGCGCGGCGCGCCAATGGGAACAATCGATCTCGTCCGCCACCGGTGAAATTCCCAACGTATTACTTTCATTCATTCATTGGTTGATTCGATGCACTCACTCACTCACTCACTCCACTCACTCACTCACTCACTCACTCACTCACCACTCACTCACTCACTCACTCACTCACTCACTCACTCACTCACTCACCACCACCACTCACTCACCCACTAACTTCTTTCTTTATTTATTTATTCATTTACCTATCTTTATTTATTCATTTGTTTGTTTGTTTGTTTAGTATTTATTTTACTGCTTCAAGAGGGGCAACGTATTCGCATCGGCCTGAGTATGTACAATTTAAGTCTTTTCAGTCATCTGTTTCCAGTGTAACATCTGGCGTGCCTCAAGGCTGAATATTAGGCCCACTCCTTTTTTCTAATTTATATAAATGATCTACCACATAACATTCCCGCTAAAATCCGCATTTACGCCGATGACTGTGTCTTGTACCATACGATTAGAACCCGCAACTATCCCATCCTTAATGATCATTTGCATCAATCCAGTCATGGTGTGACACTTGGCAGACGCCAATTAACTTCCGTAAAACTGTCTCCATGTCATTTACTAAACGCTCTCTTTCTTCTTCTTTTGGTTATTCGTCTAATGGTTCACCTCTGGAAAATGTGTCTGAATACTAATATCTAGGTCTTTTATTAGATGTGAAGCATCTTATGGCGAAGCTTAATCCGGTGGTGGTGGTGTGCCGCGTGCCCACCCTTACTGCGCATGCGCAAACCCTTAAAAAAAATAAAAAAAACATTCTCTCCCCCCTCTCTCTCCTCCAGGCATCCCTCCCCGCGGCAACCACACCCTCACTGCGCATGCGCCTCCCCTCCTCTCTCCCCTCTTACACTCCCCCCCTCTATCCTGTAGGCATCCCTGCCCGCGGCGTCTACACTCCCACTGCGCATGCGCGTCCCCCCTTTCTCTCCTCTCCGACGATCCCCGCTCTCTCCTCTACGCATCCCTTCCCACGGCGTTCACACTCCCACTGCGCATGCGTGTCACCCCCTCTCTCTCCTCTCCTACGATCCCCCCCTCTCTCGCCTCGCGACGCCGACGCAGGCAGCGTCTGCTAGCGAATTTTGGTTGACAAAACCGACTGCTCGCGCTGCACAACCGTTCACTGGCCACCCCGTATATATGGCAATGGATCTTGACCTCCAAGGTGGTGCCGGTGGGAGATTGCTCCTGTGCGTTGTTGAACAATAAAAATTCGCAGCGTGCGCGTTAACTAAAAGCGGAGTGCGGGTCTCTGTGTCCAGTCGGAGTCTTCTGTCTATCATTGCCCATTAGCAGCGATTGGCATGTTCCAGTAGGAAACACTGCTCCATCACTGCCTGCTTTGCGCCTCCCCAGTTTTCTCTCCTGCGCAACGCTGCCGATGAGCGCCAGCGTCAACGCCGCCGCCAGTGTAAGCGTTAGCGCCCGTTGCTTCACATCTACACATGGTTCCCTTTAGCGGGAGATGGTGTAATTTTTTTTACCAAGGATCTGTCTTGGTCACATCACATTGAAGTCACGTGTAACCGTGCCCTTAGAAGACTAGGGTACCTGGAACGTACTCTACGTATGGCCCCAACTAACACAAGACTCCTGACTTACAAAACCCTGGTTCGGCCAATACTCGAGCACGGCTCTGTCATATGGAAACCTCACAAAATATTTGGCATAAAAAAATTGAATCTGTCCAGAAGAAAGTAGTACACTTTATATATCGTCGCTACGACAGATATTTTTCGCCTAGTTCTCATCTTCGTAGCCTTCAGCTTACTCCTCCCTCTTCTCGTCGTCACGTCTAATCTCTGAAGTTTCTTTACAGTCTCATTCACTGTCCACGATTTCCTTTACTCAGGAATAAGGAACAACATCACAGCCACTAAACCAATATCCACCTGACATCATCTTGAGTTGAACATGTCTAATTTTAATCACCAAACAAATGCGTATAAATAGAGTTTTTATGTCCGCACTATTAAAATATGGGATGCTTTGCGCGGCCATGTTAAATCTTTACAACGTGATGAAATTATTTTGTAGATTAATAACCATTGATCTTCATGCTCGGTACATTTTGTGTTGCATTGCAATTTTTGTATTCTGCCTCCACTCCTGCGATAGCCCTTCAAGGCTGCAGTATGTTGAAATAAATAAATAAATAAATAAATAAATAAATAAATAAATAAATAAATAAATAAATAAATAAATAAATAAAGAGCTTCTCACCTGAAACTCCAACTGCAAGAACTTGTAACGCCAAGTTGAGGTGACGAACTTGCGAAGCTTTTCGCTTGGAAAGTATGCTAGTCATTGATCGGTGGTGTTCTATAATAATGCTTAACAGGGGTCGGCAGCCTGCGTCCCGCGGGGCACCATCATGCAGCCCCCAACACGACGTCAGAACCACCCCGCTCAACCAACTAACCGATGAACACCTCCACGACTTTCTGCGTGAGTCGGTGATCGACCTACGTGTAGATATTTTCGAGTTGGCTAAGAATGTTCATCACCAAAAGTCGCGTTGAGAAGCATTTGTCTTTTTTTTTTTTTTGTAACCAATTTTTATAAATTGCTACCTTGTGACATGCGTGCTTAAAATAAACATGATTGCTATTCCAGTTGTGTACATCATTATTGTGTATTCACCGACTTTTTTTCTCTTTGCCTAACCCCCCCCCCCCCCCCCCCACCCCCCACCATTTTCCCTGTCTTTCTTTTCTTCTTATATACTCATGACATACGTGAAGCTTCAGAGGTTATTGTCACATGCGAAAAGCAGGTCCATGGGCAAGAAGTACCACGCTGGCAGAGAGGCTGGCACAGGTCTAACAATATGGCCGCGCCGAAAACCAATAGACTGGGCGCGTGCTGTCTTAAATGACTTCGTTTGTTTTTGCTGGATGCGGGCTCGCGCTCGCTACAGTTCGTGGCCAGATGGCATTATTGCCCCGCTGAAAAAAAAGTACAGCTCGATGTTCGTGCAAGTGGACGTACATAGGCAGAAAGGACCAAACGGGCACACTGTGGGCACACTGAAAAAAAAAAAAAAAAAAAAAAAAAAAAAAAAAACAGGCAAGAAGGCGGAGGCGCAGTCCCACTAACGCGTGAAGTACGGCTCGAATCGTACCACGTGAACATTCTCTGAGTAGTACTTTCGACGTTGGGACGACAATATGAAACAAACCAGTCCATCAACAGTAAGTGCAACTTCCATTTGCAATTAAGATTTGTGTAAATAAAACTTATGGTAATATTTACTAAAATACTTTTTTCGTCTAGGAGTGCCTACTTGGTAAACACAATGAAGTTAATTTCTTCTCGAAGCGAATAGTGTTGAGCCCTATAGCATATTTGCGTCCGCCGCGGTGGAGCAGTGGCTATGATGCTCGGCTGCTGACGCGAAGGTCGCGGGTTCGATCCCGGCCGCGGCGGTCGCATTTCGATGGAGGCGAAATGCTAGAGGTCCATGTACTGTGCGATGTCAGTGCACGTTAAAGAACGCCAGCTGGTCGAAATTTCCGGAGTCCTGAACTACGGCGTCCCTCGTAATCATGTCGTGGTTTTGGGATGTTAACGCCCACTTATTATTATTAATAATATATGGGGCTTTACGTCCCAAAACCACGATATGATTACGAGGGACACCGTAGTTTAGGACTCCGGAAATTTCGACCAGCTGGCGTTCTACATCGCGCAGTACACGGGCCTCTACCATTTCGCCTCCATCAAAATGTAACCGCCACGGCCGGGATCGAACCCGTGACCTTCGCGTCAGCAGCCGAGCACCATAACCCCTGCTCCACCACGGCGGACTTCTTATTATTATTATTATTATTATTATTATTATTATTACATCACATTTGCTGATTGGTTAAGTAGCGCTTCTGGAGTGTTGCAGGGAATCATTTCCCTACGAAGCGTGTTCCATCACGCGATATCTCATTAGTAATTCGTTTGTCCGCCGACGGTACATGTATCTTTCAGTGTGGTCCTCGTACCATCCACTTCCGACGGTCGTGTGTGTTCCCCATAGTCGGCAAGTCCATATTACGGAACGAAGCTCAGAACGGAAACGGGTCAAGAAAGCTGACGTGGGCAGCGCGCAGTTCCCCTCGGAAATGATCTAAAGACGCCGACATCAAATATTCAACGCCAGCTGCCTGGAGCACTATCCCGAGCAATCGACGAAATTAGACGGCCTGTCGGCTCTCTCTTCTGTCTAAGGGTCCTCCTTAAAAATTTTTTTATCTGCTGGCTCAGTTGGCAGAGGAATTCAGAATTCTTGCTCTCACTCCAGCACACCTAATCAATTTTGAAAACGACGTTCAAACGTGCTCCCGCTCCATCAACAAAAACAACTTTCCGAATCTACGGACAGCAGTTCTTTAGAACTCGCTTTTTTTTTCTTTTAGTGCGATGCTTTGCGAGGGAACTAAACCGGAATTTCGGAAGCACTTTTTGGTTCATCTAAATAAATATCATTTGCAAGGCCAAAATAGGTAAGGACCAATAGTAGAGTTGATTATGGCGAGTAAGGAGGGAAACAGAAGGCTGAAGGCAGGGATCTTAACCAGAAAAGCTTCCGGTTGGCTACCCTAGACTAAGGATTTGGGCAAAGTAATAGACAGATAAGGGAGAGAGAGAGATGAGGGGATGGGGAAAAAAGAGAAAAGCAGTGGATTCACTGAAGCGTGCGGAACTGCACCAAAAATCATGCGAATTATTATATAAAACTGCCTATAAGGAAGACGAAGCGCAAGCTGGTATATTATTTAACTTCCAATGAATCCTCAATTAGTAAGCTGTTAGTGAGAGTTCCTAAATGCGTATTATCAGCAACGGACAACTTGCTAACAGTAACATAATGTTGGCTTATGTTGTCTATAGTGTTGGCTAGTAGCGATTGCTAGTGCACGAGCGTCAACAGACAATGCTTCCTACACATGTCAATTCCTTTTAGGAAAATTCCCCACACTTTTTTTTTTTTTTTGTCATGAGCAGTGGTTTGCTCTTAGGGTTACGCATTTTTACGGTGGTGCGAATCTACGACCATAGCCAACTCATTTAGTTTGTTGCTTTAGCAGAAATATTCAGCGCCTGTGCAAATGGGATTCGAATAAATGGCGTCTCGTTCTATATAACAGCCCCCTTTTATGATAATATTTGGTTAACTCTTACGCGTTAAAACCATAACATGATTATGAGGCATGCCGTAATGGAGGGCTCTCGATAATTTGGACCATCTAGTGTTCTTTACCGCCCTCCCACATCGCACAGCACATGGGCCTCAAGCACTTCGCCCCCCATCGAAATGCGACTGCCGCAGCTGGGATCGAACGCGCGCCTTTCGCGTCAGCAGCTGAGCACCATAACCACGGGGCCAACGCTAGGGCTGGTTGGTGAAATTTGCTCGGAATATTCCGAACGAATATTCAGAGGAATGAATGACGTCGAATCCGCAACAGTCAGGACAAATGAACTCTCATGCTAGTTTTCCCATTCTCCCTGTATTCAATGCGAAGCATTTCTTTGCGTACAGAAAGCACTTTTGCGTTTCTTTCTATCTATCTATCTATCTATCTATCTATCTATCTATCTATCTATCTATCTATCTATCTATCTATCTATCTATCTATCTATCTATCTATCTATCTATCTATCTATCTATCTATCTATCTATCTATCTATCTATCTATCTATCTATCTATCTATCTATCTATCTATCTATCTATCTATCTATCTATCTATCTATCTATCTATCTACCTACCTACCTACCTACCTATCTATCTATCTATCTATCTATCTATCTATCTATCTATCTATCTATCTATCTATCTATCTATCTATCTATCTATCTATCTATCTATCTATCTATCTATCTATCTATCTATCTATCTATCTATCTAGCCGCCTACGTCTGGGTGCTCTCGTGATCGCCTCCTTAACTTGGGGTAGACCAAAATTTGTATGGGAGGGTAAGAGGTATTCACGAACATGTATGGCTGGTCATGACATGAATAATGTGAAAATCCTGTCGCGTACGTCGTCAAACCCTTTCTTGCAGACACGCGTGGCCCATACCCGTATACCACGGTCCGCGGTATGCGGGTATGCGCCACAGGTGTTTGACAATTTATAACTACTCAGGAACGGCGAGGACAAACATTAGTAATTTTTTTTTATTAAATGTGTTTAAGGAGAGGTTGGTGCCTATACATGGCTCCGGCTACTCCTCTTCCCTTACTTAATAATTTGCGTCACGAACTTATGAATAACAGTAGAGTATTGTGATGAAAAAATCCGTAAACAGGGCTTGTGTGCTCGAGCCGACGTTTCGACAAGTGGACTTGTCTTTTCAAGGCTTCTTCTAGCCTTGAAGAAGACAAGTCCACTTGTCGAAACGTCGGCTCGAGCACACAAGCCCTGTTTACGGATTTTTTCATCGCAAGCTTCCATCTTCCACTTCCTGCAGTAGAGTATTGTGAATTTCAGGCACAACAATGTCCTTTTAAAAGAAATGTTCTCACTTCATGAACAATGTCCGCGCGTCAACAACAATGTTCACACACAAGACACACAAGAAACGTTCGCACTTTGCAGAAGAGTTCATCTCTCAGTCCTTGTTATAATGCGATCACACACCAGTCCCTGGGCACTTGCCCGCACACAGCTGTCTTGATTCACGAGAGACAACACGAAACATGTGACCAGAAGTATGTCAATGCGAACAGTAATTACAAATTTGAATCAGTACCTTTTTGATATTTCCGACTCTTCTAAAAACTGTACGAGAGCGCGTGCAGCAATCTTTTGAAGAGTTTCTGTCGGCCATGGACCCAAAACTTTTGCAAGTGATAGCGGCCGTCTATCCAATCAGTTTAGAAAATATTAGTAATTTAAATGAGAGAGTTTCATCCACTCAGCCAGGGATCAAGCTTTTAGCAGAAGCGGGTATTCAGCCTAGACATCAACAGGCGACGAAAGTTCGCCTGTCCCGGGAAATCAGAACTCGCATCATGGTTGACCCCGTTCCACGGAACATCCACCCAGTGCACAACGAGGGTAGAAGGGTGGCGAGAGCCAAGGCCATCCTTAAAAAGATCAATCAGCACAAACTAGAGGCCCTCTTTGTCGATGCTGCCAGATATCACGGTGGAGATAAGTTCGTTGTTTCGGTCGTGGACGCGGGAAGCAACCTGGTTAATTCAGCCTCGATTTATACTCAGTTTGCCCATGTGGCGGAGGAAGCGGTGATCGCTCTGGCTTTTCACAGCGCAAAAGATACCGCTGTTGTCTTCTCGGACTCGCGCACGGCAGTTAGATCTTTCTCGAACGCCCTTGTGTCTGAACAGGCGCACCGTATTGTGACCAAAGCACTTCAAGGAATCCGGGAGTGCAGCAAAGGTGGGTACCACATCACGTGGTTCCCAGCCCATCTAGACAACTCAGTTAACCCGCTCGGATGTAACCCTAACGAGCAGGCTCACCGAATAGCGCGCGATTTCACGTACCGCGCTGTCGCGGATAGCCAGGCTCGTAACGAGGTCGACATCTCTAAAGATCCGTTATGTACTTTTCATGAAATTGTTTCCCACTACCGTCTGGCCAGGCAAAAATTTCCACCTCCCGACCCCAAATTGAACAAGCCCCAGGCAAGCACATTGAGACTTCTCCAAACCCGTTCATATCCCACTCCTCGGTCCCTCAATAGGATAGACCCCCACTATTCACCGTCGTGCCTCAAATGTGGCCACGGCTCATGTTCTTTCGCTCATATGCTCTGGCTGTGTCCAGCCCTTAATGCCTCTCTACCCATCACGAAGGAACGATGGGATGAATTCCTGACGAGCAACAGTCTCCACTCCCAACTCCAGAGAGAGAGAGAATAAGGATAAAAGAAAGGCAGGGAGGTTAACCTGGGCTGAGCCCGGTAGGCTACCCTGCACTGGGGATGGGGGGGGAGGGGGGAATAAAAGTTAGAAAGGAGGAGAGAAAAAGTCACTGTTGCCGTCGACGTAACCCAACTCCAGGCCGTCCAGAGGGCCCACGACATAGCGACGGAACTTCGACTTCCGGTCCCATCGTGGGCGGAGCCACCGACTTGATCTGGGGGGGGGGGGGGGGGGGGCTTCTGGCTCCTCTCAATATCAGTTCCTCAGTACTCAAATAAAGTTCTTGTCATGTCATGTTAAGAAAAACTGGCGTCAGCAGCGTTGATCCGATGAATGCAACTAATAAATATCAGGGTCCCAGCAGGAACCGAACCCAAGCAATCTGCGTGGCAATCAAGTATTTTACCACAGAGTCACGCCAGGTCTCGGAACTGCTTTGGAAAAAGATCCTGTGCAGGCGTAATGTTGGTGAAACATCAATTTTGGTTGCAGTGCTGGCTATCAAATTTTATAGACATTTCATATGTACTCCTATGAGGCAGGCGTCATGTCGGGTTAACGTCAGTTGTATACTTAAGCGCTATCCACTGTAGTTGGTCCACGAAGCACTATCCAGGTCTACCATCCTCAAAGCACGCGTGCTACGTTTCAGCTTACCGCTTCTGGTGTTGGTAATACCCATGTTTCTGTTGGCATCGTTACGCAGCTGTAAACAACTGGTTACATGAAACATATGCGACTGTTCAACAAATGTCTGCTCGTACAACATTTGTACATATCGTTAGGGTCATTTCCTAAAGTGTCGCTCAATAAAAAATTTTCAACCCAGTCACTTTGCCTCCGCATGCTTCGCATAACATCGATTCCCATGTTACTTGGGATCTGCCGATTTTTTTTTTTTCAGATGGCCGACCAGGCAAATCAAACAAGCAAGAGAATAATACTACCGTGTTTTCTCGCATATAACCCACCCCTGCATATAACCCTCTACTGCATATAACCCGCACCCCCTTGCCTTAACTGTACAAAAAAGAAAAAAAAGCTATGCATATAACCCCTGCATATAACCCACTCCCAGACATTTCGAGCACATTTTTTCGTTCTTTTGTGCGGGTTATATACGAGAAAATACGGTAATATCTGAAATTTTCCCGTGCCGACACCACGATATGATAATGAGGCACGTCATTGGAGAAGGCTCCGGAAGTTTCGACCATCTGGTGTTCGTTAACGTGCGCTGACGTCGCACAGTACACGGAACTCTGGTATATCGCCTCCATCGAAATGCGAACGCCGCAGTCGGGATCACTCCCACAACCTCCGGATCAGCAGCCGAGCACCGTAACAATTGCACCACCGTGGCGGACTCGAAGAACAGAAACGCAGGCACGAACGAACAATGGACGCTATTAGGTCTACCTACTCTTCTGTGCGTAATATTGACGTTGAAGTGAATAGCGATCGGTACAGATGCTTGTTGAACTAACAACGTGAGCTCAAGAAGTGCATAGAAAGAAATAAAGACAAAATACGAATACCTATTCAGTACGCAAGTTTTATTGTTATGAACCACAAATATATAGAAAATGAATAGCCACACACAAATTGGTAATCCGGCCATCGCTAGTCCCCGCGTTTGTTGGTTGTTCATTTTATACACGCCTTGAGGACTTCGGCGCTTTGTTTTGTTGTTTTCTGCATGATCGTTCATTTCCTATATGTTTGTGGTTTATAACAATGAGCCTTCCATCGTGAGCAAGCGCTCGTGTTGCTTTTAGGGTCGTGCGTCCCCGATGTATGTATGTAGTAGCCACCTACGTCTGGGTGCTCTCGTGATCACCTCGTTAATTTTGGGTAAACCAGAATTACTATGGGAGGGTAAGATGGTTTGACGAATTAGACTGGCTGGTCAAGACATGAATAATGTGCCAATCCCGTCGCGTACATCGTCAAACCCTTTCCGCCAGACACGTGTGGCACATACCCGTATACCACAGGCGGGTATGTGCCAGGTATGCGGGTATGTTCCACAGGTGATTAACAGTTTATACCTACCCAGGAATGGCGAAAACAGACATTCGTAATTTTAACGCGAGAGCGTGAAGAAAAAACATGGCTGATCCCTCTGTTCTGATCCCATTTTTCTAAAAGCTTTTAGGGGCGAAGCTCCTAAGGGTTGTGGGTCTGTCCCTCCTCTGTAGTTGTCGTTGTAGTAGTAGTAGTAGTGGTAGTAGTAGTAGTAGTAGTAGTAGTAGTAGTAGTAGTAGTAGTAGTAGCAGGAATGTAGGTAGATAGCCACGTATAGTGGAATGTACCCACCCCACGTGATAAAGATGACGATGACGCAGTATAGTGGAATGTACCCACTACACGTGATAACGATGAAGTATAAGCGCGTTCCAGTATAGTGGAATGTACCCACTACACGTGATAACGATGACGATTACGGTGATGACCATGAAGTATAAGCGCGTTACAGACCACACATTCTCTCACTGCCATGGATGAAAACGATCGAGCTTCGCCCACTCATCATCATTCACTTCGTGGATATGGCGTGATTTGTTTGTTTGTTTGTTTGTTTGTTTGTTTGTTTGTTTGCTTGCTTGTTTGTTTGTTCATTTGCTTGTTTTGTTTGTTTGTTTGTTTGTTTGTTTGTTTGTTTGTTCGTTCGTTTGTGTGTACTTGGTGAGTTCGCGCTCAATTAGTACAATACGTAGTCCACCTCGGTGGTAGTGCAGTGTTTCCAACCAATTTTCGGAGAATACCCTACGTCACAATTAAAATTACTGTACTTTACCCTACACAATTTTTTTTTGACTACCCTACATTTTGCCCTACGCCTAAAAATTGCGCAGTGTAACAATGAAGAGGTACAGACTGCACTTCGCGCGGAAGTCGGTAGCTACCTTGAAAAATGCTTTTAATTTTTTTTTTTTTTGAAAAGAGAATAAGGAGTTTGGAAGACAGAAGATGGGAAGAGAACACGTTCCGGTATTTGTATTGGAAGAGGGTTGATTCACAGTTGACAAAAAGAACTATAGGAGACTCATCAGCAGGCATACGGCTGAAGGTGTAAGCGATATGGTGACAAAGAGCGTTAACCGAAACATCACAGTGGCGGGAAAGATATATTGGATAGCAGTGATGGAAAGAAAGTCGGCTTTGGGTAACCACAAGAAGGGTAAAGACGACATAAACAAGGGTACACTTTACGACAATTTAAGGGGATGTGCTTTGCTGTTTGAAGCGAGGTCGGGTTGCCTTAGTATACGCATAGTTATAAGGCGAGATTCAGTCAAGAAGAGAAATGCGCATGCGCGGGGAAGGTAAGAAAACGACGGAGCGTGTTTATTTGAAATAGACATTCACCCACGTGCGTGTTAGGTCACTAGTCTACATGAACCCTTCGGTTTTAGGGACAATATTGGAAAGATAAACTGGTCCGCGATAGAAACAAGTAAAAGATGACTGGGGATTGGAAGCGGAAAAGTAGGCAGACAACAACAACAACAACAACAACAACAACAACAACAACAACAACAACAACAACAATAATAATAATAATAATAATAATAATAATAATAATAATAATAATAATAATAATAATAATAATAATAATAATAATAATAATAATAATAATAATAATAATAAAACCTTGAGCTTGGTGAAGCGCAGGTCACCGCCGCGTCATAAAGGGGGCGCTCTTTAATCCATCCATCCACTGTCATCGAAGAAACTCGCATGCTCCCTTGCGCACTCACCTAAGATCACTCGAAGGCAGAAACCACCTTCCTTTTCGTCTTCTCCACCGATTGTATTGATTGCCCTGCCCTCGAAAGATTGATGTATTATATTTCGCGTCTGCCCTATGCTGGTGACATGTGAATTAATGCAGCTGCAGTTTTATTCATAGAAAGACTTTGTTTTCAGATGTATTTAGTAATCTTACCCTCGGAGATGTCGCTTCGATCGTCCACATCTCTCGCTGATCGATGACGAGCGAAAACGGGAAATTACCCTACGCTTGATAAGAAAATCGTATTACCACCCTGCTACCCAGCGCTGCCCGTAAAATTCCGAAAATACCCTATACAAGTAGGGTAATTACGCTACGGTTGGCAACCCTGTGGTATTGGTGGTGCTCGACTGCTGACCCTGGTTCGATCCTGGCCGCGGTGGTCGCATTTGCATGGAGCCGTTATGTTAAAGGCAACATCATCATCATCAGCCTGTCTACGCCCACTGCAGGGCAAAGGCCTCTCCCATGTTTCGCCAATCAACCCGGTCCTGTGCTTTCTGCTGCCACGTTATACCTGCAAACTTCTTAATCTCATCTACCCACCTAATTTTCTGTCTCCCCCTGACGCGTTTGCCGTCTCTTGGAATCCAGTCAGTTACCCTTAATGACCAGCGGTTATCCATTTCTTCTTCTTGATTTCAACTATGATATCCTTAACCCCCGTTTGTTCCCTGACCCACTCTGCTCTCTTCCTGTCTCTTAAGGTTACACCTATCATTTTCCTTTCCATCGCTCGCTGCGTCGTCCTCAGTTTAAGATCAACCCTCTTTGTAAGTCTCTAGGTTTCTGCTCCGTAGGTAACTACCGGTAAGATGCAGCTGTTATATACCTTCCCCTTGAGGGATAGTGGTAGACTACCATTCATGATTTGATAATGCTTGCCGAATGAGCCCCATCCCATCCTTATTCTTCTAGTTATTTCACTCTCATGGTTGGGCTCCGCGGTTACTACCTGTCATAAGTAGACGTACTCCTTTACAACTTCCAGTGTCTCGCCACCTATCGCAAAGCGCTGTTCTCTGCCAAGATTGTTCCACATTACTTTAGTTTTATGCATATTAATTTTCAGACCTACTCTTCTACTTTCCGTATCCAGTTCAGTAATCATAAGCTGTAATTCGTCTCCCGCGTTAGTCATCAATGCAATGTCATCAGCGAATCGCAGGTTACTGAGATACTCTCCATTAACTCTTATCCCTAACTCCTCCCAATCTATGGCCCTGAAAACCTCCTGTAAACACGCGGTGAATAGCAATGGAGAGATTGTGTCTCCCTGCCGTACGCCCTTCTTTATTGGGATTCTGTCGCTTTCTTTATGGAGGACTATAGTGGCTGTGGATCCGCTGTAGATTTCTTCCATTATGTTTATATAGGCTTCGTCGATGCCCTGATTCCGCAGTGCCTGCATGACTGCTGATGTCTCCACCGAATCAAATGCCTTCTCGTAATCTATGAAGGCTATGTATAGGGGTTGGTTGTATACCGCGCATTTCCGCGCAGGCCAGTGTACTGTGCGATAAAAGCGCACGTTAAAGAACACCACAAGTTCTAAATTTCAGGGGCCCTCCGCAGCGGCTAGCCTCAAAATCACATCACAATCATGGCACGAAAATGTCATATATTATTGTAATAGTATAATACGTAACGTTCACGCAGTGCAGTGATTCGTTCTGCGTAAGTATATGCGCGCAAAGTAATGTACATTGTATACTTCCCGCTGATATCGCAAATTAATAAATAACCTTTTTTTTCTTAGATGAAAGATCACAGCTGAACACGATTTCCAAACTATGTTCAACATAGGAAGCGGCTCCTATCTCTGTCCATCTATCGTTTAACATTTCTGCTTCGTGTCGTTAATATTTTTTTTTTAGATTAACAATAACTTTACTTTAAGCTCGTTTTATCCTTGCTGCTCGTTTTTCATGTTGCCGCGAAATTTACATGTGACCATTTCAATCTGGGTGTTAATATTTACCAGAACACCACTTGCCAGCCATTGCAACCAGACATGCATTGCGTATACAGTCAATCACCCTGTCTCTTTCGTTTCTGAATAAGCCGCATAGCCTGCATCACCGCGATGCGTACACTCACAGACTCGTTATTAGGTTGCCACAGTCACCCATCAACCAAAAGCTAAACACCAGAAGCACGTGTTAGTCATATATCACCTTATCTATGTCCTGTTATCCTTTTGACGCATACATTTGCATACTGACCCGTATAAGTGAATACCTCACTTTGTGACGTTCTGTATGAGCAGCGCTAACGGCTGTTTTTCGTGTTCGTTATCCAATGACACGAAATAGTTTCTTGTTTGCAACTTGAGCCCTCATCATGCGGTGTAGTTCCTACACAACACCACATGACTTTCAGAGAGCGATAGAGAGTAAAGGAATGGAAGGCAGTGCTTAACCATTTCCCCACCGTAAAAAAAAAAAAAAGAAAATTCTACCAAATTTGCCGAACAAAAAATTTTGCTCAATTCGTAGAGCTTTTTTTTCTGAATAAAATGGTACCATTTTTTCAATCAAATGGGGTTAATTTCTTCCACTAATTGGCAATTGCGTCAAAAAGGATAATTCGAAGGTGGCTTCACCGCATGGCAATACAGTGAAAGATGGCTATGAAATGAAAGCCGCGACACAAATGGCACAATTTAGCATCCACAACTGTGGCCATATAACGTTAAGAAACGCATCTATGCCGTGCCGAGTATATGGTCGCCATTGGTTCCATGTGGGACCAACTTTTGTTGGTGGCGAGCATAGTGGTCATCGGTCATTTTGGCACAGAGAGAGAGAGAGAGAGATGAAGAGGAAGGCCGGGAGGTTAACCAGATACTAGCATCTATACTATACTCCAGATACTATACTCCAGATACTATACTCATCAAAGGGAGGAAAAGGGTGAGCCAGATTTCAATTAGAATAACAGATAGCCGAGCTAGTCGGTAAGTATTCAGTCTAAAAGACAGGGCGTGCAAACACGTACACAAGAAAGAAGTCAAGACACCACAAACGCCGATTTTACTCCAATTTGCTACCCTGCATATGGGGCGGGGAATGGGAGTGTAAAATAGTGAGCTCAGGCATGAGTCTAGATCGTTCACAGACTTGGTGTAGTTTCTATTCATTCTTTTTGTATTCACTTTGCGTTTAAAGGTTCTTTCATTTGTATATAATAACGATGCTAAGAAAGGAAGAAAGGGAAATACATATATAGAAAGGAATATATATATAGTAACCGGCGCTAGTCCCAGCTTGCTACATTGAGAGTGGAGAGTAGGAAGGCTGCTTACACATTGCAATGTCCGAAAGCCCCGTGTGTACCTACAACACATGCGAGAGTGGCGACATATTCACCCCCCGACACCCGTGCTATAGCACCAAGAAACAGGTGCCGTGTACAGTGATGGACACTCTGGAGAATCGTCCACTATGTGAGCAAGAAGTTCTATAGCCCGATACTCCCAAACAAACTACACCCAGAAGGCTTTGTTAGCGCGAAGTCAGATTTTTGGGGCCTGCGTGTCTTCGTGTTGGACTTCAAAAAGCGCCGCCATCTACGTCATCGCGCAGTTCACGCGGTTGATGATGATGATGATGATGGCCCATATGTATGGCTCACACCCACTCGGTTCTATTCTTTGTTCTCTCTCTTCCTCTTTCTCTCTTCTGTACTGCTCCGCTCACGTATCAGCCATAGGCATCTTAATGTTAACAGTGAATTAGTTTACAAAAATAGATTAGCTAAACTAAGAAAACATGGAGGGGTGGGTTTCGGTGTTCAAAAAGCCCCCGAGATTTTATTACACTTTCTGAAAGGGCATCGAGGAGTAAGTGACACGCAAACCGAAGACTGAGACCAGCGAACTGCCACGACTGCAGACTGAAAACAACCCGCGATATCAAGTCGGCTATACACAATTTCTGCTACAGGCAAAGCTCTAAGTATCCAGTGGCAAAGCACGTAAACACACTGAGTGCTAACAGCTGGCGTCTGCGTGGGCACGCTGTTAACGCTGTTCGCAAAACGTTGGCTCGTTCGATGAGCGCCAGGGTCATTCTGCCTATCGGAAACGACCGAAAGGGATTCTTGCACTTTGCCTAAGCAATACCTCGTGGTGCATGCCTTCCATGCATGTATCGCGCGACGCTCCAAAGGGCGCGATAACAGGCAGCTGGTAACCTGGGAAATTTGTGTTTATGACTGAGGGGGGGCCCTCTGCCAAGTTCGTACACGCTTGCCCGGTCATCAACCCGATATAGCCCGTGGCGCATATATCTACACCTTGTTATTGACGCGAAATACCGCGCTTGCGCGGCTGTTAAGTTAAGCCTACTTTGTCTCTGCGCCTGCGGGCTGCCTTTTACGCGATTTTGAAGCAAGCGTATTGAAATAATATGTACTAAATCATTAAAAAAAAAAAACTAGTTTATCTTCAGCGCACCCTTATAGTAGCTCCTCAAGAAACCAAACTGCTCACATGCAAAACACTAATCCGCCAAGTACTTAAATATGCATCTATAGTTTAGAACCCATTTTCATTATAACGATATTAACAAGATGTAGTCCGTAAAAAAGAAAGTTGTTCGTCTTATCTACCGTCGCTGCGATAGGAGCTTCTTATTTTTTTATAATCCCTCTATTCTCAAATTAACCACTCTGGCAACACGTCGCCACAACGAAAGCTTAAAATTCCTGCATGCTTTGATTGGCTCACCTCGCCGTACCCGCTTAAATCAATACTTTAAGTTTGCTCAACCTTCCTGTAGTCGTAGCTATAGCATAATCTTAATCTTTTGCCGCTTAGATCTAAAGAACTGATTGTACATATATGGCTACTGTCCTTCAACAATTGAACGTTTGGAGTGTACTCCCTGGATTTGTTCGCGCTTTGCCAATTACCAATTTTTTGCCGGCAGTTGACATGTGTTGTCGCCACTCCTGCAATAACCCATGATTGGCTTAAGTATGTAGAAATAAATAAATAAATAAATAAATAAATAAATAAATAAATAAATAAATAAATAAATAAATAAATAAATACTGCTGGGGCGTTGGCGCCATCTAGGGACGGCACACAATATTATTGCGCCGATAAACGAACCTCCGAGATCGGGCGGCGCTACACAGAACACGGAGGGTGGGTTCACGGCCTACGATACAGAGTCTCGACTAAATCTTCCTAACTTGTCGCTGGATGAATACTGGTGCCTTCAACTGGTGGCGGCATACTATATATAGCTAGCTGCTCCGATAGCATTACCGAGGAGATTGGGCTGCGGTTCACAGTGTGGCGGCCGTGGCGGCAGACGATGCCGAGGTCCACTTTGATGCGATATATAGACGTTAAGAAATGCACAGCGTCGACTCCATCACACAGCGCGAGCGCAAACGCACAGCTTTGAGAGCAACACGAAGTATTAAACTAGACGCAATATCCTCGGAGAGGTCAGAATAACACTAAATGTTAAATGTTCCAGAAGAACAGAGCGTTTTAATTTGGTTTTTACTACTATTATTAAAGTCTAATGTTCCACAGACACATTACGCTTTATACGGTAATTAACATTATAACATTAAAACCTAATTTTCCAGATGAACATTAGGTTTTAATGTCGGATAGAGCTTACTTATTACTGTTCTCTCCGTGTGCATGCATCACACAAAAAATAGATGCGTTTATTTATTGTCACTTTTCTTCGCTTCCGAGCCTTGTATGTCCCCAGAAAATCTAATAAAAACGTCCCGTATACGTGGCAGCAACAACGTTTGGTCGGCGCAAACCTAGCTTAGTTCAAGCCGTGTTGATAAATGTCTTTTTTGGAAAAGAGTCATGAGAAGAGGTCTCTTAATACTACGTAGTACATTTCGTATACCTTAATTCCGTAAAATGTGCGCTGGCCTCCTTTGTTATACGTAATCATATGGCTGTGATCTAACAAAAATCGGGGGCCCTTCTGTCTATGCCCCTTCGCTGATGTGGTAACATTGGACGACAGCTGTTTGTTGGTTACTGTAATCGTATTGGGCAGATACATGCAGAATGATCACAACTGGCTCACCCTCAAAGATGAGAGATGGTCTGGGACATTCAACCATCCCCGCAAGGCAGTACCTACATATGAAGACGGGCTCGAAATGCATGTTAATTATTTACACATTTTTTAAACACAAGTTCCAGCCATCTCTTGTGCCTCGTGAAGGCCCTACTGTCTTGGAGAATAAAAAAAATAAAGTAGAAGTGAAAATGCACGATTGGGGTGTCTACAAATGAGAGGGAGAGGAAAGCGCTAAACATACTCCTTTAAGGTATGAGGCCAAGTGTCAGAAAAAGTGTTTTAAAAAGCGATAATCACTAAATATTATTAGCCTACAATATAAAACACATCTTTTTAGGCACATGTGAGCATTTTAAAGCAAGTACTATTTTTCGTTAATTTTTCATAATTAAAAATGTCATTAAAAGTGGGCCTTACGCCAACACTCCTAACTCAAATTCCGTTCAGTAAAAAAGATTTATTTTTTGCAGGGACATGAAAAAGGCTTTGGCCTGTGCAATGAACCAAAACAAATGAGATCTGATGAATATTAAAAACATAGTAATAAAATAACCCAAAAAAGTATGCACTTGCACTAGGGGCACCTTCGTATAACAGGCAGCCATATTAAAACTTGTAGCACGATTTTGCTTATTGAGGTTCATTGCACGCCTCCTAAGTTTACAAGGAAGTGTGCCAAGTTTTAATCAAAAATGTTTATTAGCAAAACAGTTATGACTGTTCGCGTACGGAAAAATACCAGAAATATAAGTTCTGAGAAAATCAACAAAATAGATTTGAAACAGGTGCAGCGCTTACACAAGGTGATCAAGAGCGCTAAAATTCTCAATATTCGTAGCCAGTTCCATCGTGGACCTTACTATTGTGAGCGTTTGCTCGAGTGGCAATTCTTAATTTTTTTTTCTAGCTTGCAATGCAGCATCAGTGCCATGACGGGAAGCTTTCGCGCTGCGGTGCCGATCATTTGTGAGGCAAGCTTTTGCCGTGTAGAGGCCTGGATCGATCCGAATTTGCTCAAAACATAAAATGTGCTCTTGTTTCTACTATTGAAATGACACACAGCGTCAAACAAAGCAAATTTGATGGTTTACAGGCTCACGTACGTGTCCTTGAGTGTGATAAACACATGTACCACGTTACGCCTACCCGTGATGAGAAGTTTATGACTTTTATGTAGCAAAATGATGTGTTGACAAAGCTTTTAGAGCATTATTACATGTTGGCACTTGATATGATTGCTAAATAACCAACAAACTACTACATATCTAGTTAATCTTGTGATTCACACAAAAAACGGCACTTCCAGTTTCGGTTTCGTATGTGATAGGTGGTCTCACATTTTCGCTTGTATCTTTTGAAAAAAGTCGGCGTAGACAGAAACTTTTTGCAGCAAAATGACGGGCAATAAATTGCGCGTTTAACATGATCAAAAACCAAAAACTGACATTTTGAAAAAAAAAGTCGCTTTTTTCACTTGGCCTCATACCTTAAGTTGCTTTTAAAGAAGTCATGCGGCCTAATATTCTTATCCAAATCTACTGGTTCGTATGCGTCCTGGGCACTTTTACGCTGTCTCGAGGTCTCCTTTATTCGTATCGTCCATGTCTCCTGGCTAGTTTCCATACTAGGGTATGTGCCACTGTCTCGAATACCACCATCATTATCATCATCATCACAGTTACGTCCTGTGGGGCGGTCGTGCCCCACGAGCCGTTGCCCTCGTGTGCGTGAGGCGAAGCAGAAGAAGACGTGATTCCACGCGGCGCACGCGCACGTCCGGCTAGATCCGAACCGACGCACTTCTTGCAGCTTAACTAACCGTGTTCGACGGAGCCGCATCCACTGGGCGCCGGAATGGCGGACAACCCGAACGAGAGGAGTGCTGCGAACGAGCAGCCTCGGAGTTCACCGCGTCGACCGAGCGCCGGAACGGCGGACCATCCGAAAGAGAAGGGTGCTACCGAGCAGGGCACCGCCGAAAGAGCTCCGAGACGTCGACAAAAAAGGACTGGCTCACGGCCCCGCTCTTTCGGTATGTTTCCTACAGATTTCGTCAAGACTACTTTTGCAGATCACGCTGCCACGGTGGCCCAGTGGTTGCGGTGCAGGGATGCTGATCTGAAAGACGCGGCTTTATCCCGGCCGCGGCGGTCGCACTTCGGCGGAAGCGAAACGCTAGAAGCCCGTGTCCCCGGGCGTTGGCAGAAATCTTTTTCTAGGAGTAGAGGGGGGAGGGGGGGGGACCTTGATATGATTGAAGTGGGGGCCGCGGGCAGGGAAATGGTCGTTTTGTGCTCGGTATGCCATGACGAAAATATTTCGCGAAGGGGGGGGGGGGGGGGGGCACGGGCTCAGTGTGCCACTTCCTGGCTACGCCACTGCGTGTACCGTGCGATTTTAGGGCACGTTAAAGAACCCCCAGGTAGGCGAAATTACCTGGAGCCCCCCACTACGGCGTTTGTCATAGTCTGAGTCACTTAAATCCTTACAAACCAACAAATCAAACAACCGTTCGACCCTCTTTTGTATTCAGTGCGAGCGCGCGTATTTCCCACGTGATGTTTTTAATATAAACATTCATTAAAGGAAAGGAGTGCAGCTAGCAGAGTCTGCTAAAAAAGTTTTGAGGTCAGGACCAGGCTGTAACGTCGCTCTCGAAACCTGCGGCAAGGTTAGCAACGTAAAAGCCAGAGATAGAGCGAGAGAAAGAGGTCAGAATCACACGACCGGAGTCGCACCTCCCCCCCTCCCCCCCCCCCCCCCTTCAATATGCACGCGCCTATAAGTTATAAGTACGATTACAGATATAGCTCACCATGACGTAGCACTCCCGTGGACACTACATCCTACTTATACGCTCGACAATAGCCTCGTGCATAAGGTACAAAGTATGGGCTGTCGAGATTTCCTCCTCTCCCAGAATTGATCCTGCACCTATTGATGATCTTCTGTTCCATGCAGCTCCTAGTCCGGCCGCCGACACAACGACCAAGTTGACCCCAACAAGGGAACACGAATCGCATCTTGCCAGGACCGATGGTTCCCGCCACCTCGCTCCTCCATCGCTCGATCGACCCGTGCCAGGCACCGACAACACTCGGAGGCCATCTAGCTCGGCCACGGACTGGCGAGATGGCGCCGCAGCCGGGACTTCCACCCGCGCCCGGGACGACTCTGTCGATGAAGGTGGCGGCCGTCGACGTTCTCAGGCGTATGACCACGGTTCACGCCGACAATCCCGGAGACTGTCGCAAATGGGGCCATCGCTAGCGCACAGGTCGCCTTCCTGGCAGCGTCCTCAGCGACACGTCGAAGACGACGACCCCAGGCTGGAATCAATGGCCGACTCGACGAAAGCCGGTGTCGGTCAGTCGGCTTTCCCGATGAGTGACTACGCTCTTCCCGCGTTTCAAGAAGTACGGCGGCCAAGTCACGCGAGTACCTTCGGCGGCAACACTCGGCTCGTCTCCGCGATGCGTTCCGCGTCCCCTCGGCAAGACCGAGAATCGTCTTCTGCCGCCGTCTGGACCGAACGCCGTAACTGTAACTCAAGTGGCAGCCCACAGTCGGCGCTGCAGTCGCCGGAGCGTCGGGTGACCATAGACCCTTCTGTCAAGATGGACGCCGCTAAAGACGAGCAGTCCAACGACGCCGGCCGGCGGATCCCTCTACCAGCCGAACAAGACGATCCTGCACCCCAATTCAAGGACTCCTTGCCGTACCAGATGAGCCGGAGGGCGAGCGCCCGAAGCGCGGATCTCGTGGCGGCCGCCAACCGACGACGCTCCGTCGCTGAGCAGCTTCTGACGTCCGGCCCGGCCAGCCCGATTGACCAAGGACCCCCTGAAGTTTAGGCCAGACGTTTCCAGCGGTCGGCGCCAATCGATGCATGTGCTGGCAGCCATCCACCATCTGCCCAAGCTTTCGGAGGCGGAAGTTCTTCAGAAGCGAAGGGCATCGATGGAATATCATCGGTCCATGGTGCTGCGAAGTAAGGACCCCGAAGAGATTACCCGTGTCCCGAGCGTCAGTCCACGCGGTGGGAGCCCAAGCACTGTGAGTCTAGAGATCATCTTAAAACGGAGCAGGAGGGCCGCCGAGCGTAAACGTAAATTTCCTGAAGAAACATCACTAGAGCTATCTCTTGGAGTGCCATTTGTAAAGGGGGAGCTCCGGCGCATTTTCGACCATATATAGATAATGCCGTTTTCAAATAGTATTAACAGTCCTGTAACAGCTATTCTGCTAGAGACTTGCCATAAAAGCAATAAAAGACGAGTCAAAAGTGTTACCGAAACAGGGAGCTGCTCCGTGCTGGGTATGCGATGACGTCACGAGATACCACGGCTAGCCATGGTGTAAGCATAGCACACGTGCTTTTTCTATTGCGCGAACAGCAAGCTGGCGATGTAATCTGACGCGGAATCGGGCTGTGCCAGCCTGTCTGCACTTAGAGTGACAATTCCAGCGATCATTGCAGCTACTATCTGAGTGCGGAAGCATCGCCTTTTGATTTGGACCCACCGGCGCGTGATGTAGCTGACGTGCCCCACATCGATTTCCTCGTTGCTCTATATTGTGCGTAATTATTGTAAGACCCGAAGTGAACGATGACTAACACGCTATGCAGCTAAAAAAACCGATCAACTGTAGTCGCGTCGTCGTCACCACGTAGAAGAAAGCGCGCTGCAATCATCTGCTGGACGAGGCGGGGTAGGAAACGAGCAGGCACGTTACGTCACATACACAGGGTAGCCCGCGTTTACAGGCGTGATTTCGGAAGTGGCTACCAATTTTTTAAATTCGTTTTCTGAAAAACTAAATGACTTACGGTTGTATAATTTGGCAAATATCAGGGTACCAAAGAACGTGTGTTGAAAGTTTTATTGAAATTGATGAATATCGAAATATCGCCGGAGTTCTTAAGCTACCATGGATGGGTAGCAAATGGAGTTCTCTAATACCCCTGTCACACGTGGCAACTTAAGTGCACTTTGAGCGAGTGCACTTCGCCGCTAGTGTCATTTGCACGCTGTCACACGAGAAAGTTTAGTGTCACTCGCTGCAAAGTACACTTGGCGGCAAGTGTGTTCGCAAACCTCACTTCGCTGCGACGGAGTGTGTAGCCTCCGTAGCAGTGGCTTGCACATAAACACGCTGTTGCATAAAGCGGCGCTCATAGTGTTTTTAGACCAGTGTTTTCGTTATTAAGTATACTGCTATGTATTAAAACAAGTCATACTGCAACAAAAAACCTCGCAACTCCCGCCCTCGGGCAGTTTGCGGCCACGTCCGCTAGGGGGGATGCGGGAGCACATGCTGTGTAATGGCCGCGTCCGTCGCGTTGTTTATTTCCTTGCACACTTGCACATGAGTAGGTCAGTCGTTCTCGAGTCCTTTGCGATGGCGTGTGCCGCTGGTGCTACTTCCACGAAGACAACGTGGTCCGCGACGCTGTGACACGGGCCCAAAAATAACAAATATATGTTGCGCTACTGATGCGCCAATTGCCACTGTCATCATTTCCAAAGTACACTTTTCTTTCTCGTCTAGCAGCGCAACGCCAAAATGACAATACTTCGGTGCGGACTAGTTGGTTCATATCTGAAAACTGAACACGCTGCGCGAGCACAGAAATAAGAGGAGAGGAGACAGGAAAGAGCGCAGACTACCAACTGTTTATTTTTCTGTTCATGAAGCCAACCTATATAGGCGTGCATATCACTGCGCCAACACATAGGTTTGTGCGCAATGTGTTGGCGCAGTGATATGCACGCCTATATAGGTTGGCTTCATGAACAGAAAAATAAACAGTTGGTAGTCTGCGCTCTTTCCTGTCTCCTCTCTTATTTCTGTGCTCGCGCAGCGTGTTCAGTTTCCAAAATGACACTTTGTGAGCGTAAGTGCACTCGCTCAAAGTGCACTTTAGTTGCCACGTGTAACAGGGGTATAATATTCGAGCTAGTTGGTTCAGTCGTTCAATGGGCAGGTATATACTAACTTATACGAGTGCGATACGAGAGCTTTCTTTCAATTGAACGCTCGTATCGTTGTCTTCCTTGTCCTTGTCGTACTACGCTATGGCCCCTTAAAGTGCATCTAATCAACTAGCCAGTAAATTCGTACTTTTAGCACTAGTAGTAGCGCTATAGTAGTGCTTGCAGCAGTAGTAGCAGAAGTAGTAGCGATAGTAGTAGCCGTAGTAGTGAGCAGTTATGGTACGACTTCCCTATTTTATCTTAACATACCTTAAAGGGATACTGAACAAAATTTTTGCCGCCAAGATTTCCAGCCAAATAGAAAGATTGGGGGTTGAATTCGATGGGCACAACCTTCATTTCAGGCAGAAACTAGAGGAAAGTAATAAATTTAATTAGTTTTTCACGAACCACCGCGTCTAGCGGCCGCGCCGTGAACTTGAGGATGTGACGTGAAACTCGCCGGAAACAGGCATCCCGTCAGTGCCAGCCGTCGCCCGCGTCTCTCAACCCGCTCAGCTCGCACCATGTTTCCCAGAACCACTACGGGAGCGAACAATGCTCCCGGCTGGGGTAAGGCATCAGTGCTTTGGTGGAAGGGAGAGAGTGGAATGAAAGGAGAGGTGGAGAAAAGGAAGGGAAGGACAGGAGCACGTGCACCCTGCATGCGCCAGGGAGAATCTGACGTCACGGCTCGCGCTCGTGTGCAGCCGCCGCGCGCTGAAAATCCACCAAAAAATACAGCCATCTGTTCAAAAATACGCGAAATAAACTCTGTTTATCGGAACAGGGGCGTCTTCCGAGTAGAATTTCGATGTTTCCGTCAGTTTTTCAAATTTTTGTTCAGTATCCCTTTAAGTGAATTGCGGTACAGATCGCTGTTTCCACGCACCGTTATCCCAATGTAAAGTAGCAAGCATCATTTCTTGAACCTTAGGCTCTCACGAATAACGGCTCCGTTCTCCGTTTTGCCTCTAGTACTTGGGGCAAGAGAAACGAGGACGTCTCAAGGAACTCAAGACCCGCCTGCGGCCGTGCCGTCGGCTCAAGAAGTGCTTCGTCACCATGTTCGTGGGCGTTCCCCTGATTCTCGTCGTTATCTACTTCGTCCGAAGAGTTCGAACTTCGCCCGAAGACGAAGACGCGCTCTGCTCCAGCAGCGATTGCCTCGACCACGCCCACCAGCTACTTAAGTCGCTCGACACGTCGGCTGACCCGTGCACCGACTTTCGCAGCTACGTGTGCGGCGCCAACAAGTCCCGGCCGGAAGCCCAGGCCGCCGACGCTCTCTTCTACGCCATGCTTGTCGTCTCGAGCACCGGCGGCGCAGCCACCCCATCGGCACCTCACGCATCAGGTGCGTACCACTCTGCTGTTTCCAAGGCTATGATCGCTATGTCGGCCTGCCATGAGAGACCGGCCACGCAGACGGCCGAGTCCTTCGTTAACTTCATGGAGGCGCGGAGGATACGGTGGCCGTCGGCGGATTCGAGCGCGCAGATAGGAATGGTTGATGTTCTCGATGTCCTCATGGACTTGAGCGTCAACTGGAGGGCAGTTCTGTGGTTCGACGTGAAGCTCATGTACCTGAGTGAGGACCAGCCTCCCGTCGTCACCTTCGGAGAACCGGGTGCATTGACGATGCTGCGAATGCGGCAGGTGTCGTTACTGGACCATGCGGCGTATGCCGATGCAGTTAGGCGGGTGTCGCTTTACCTAACCAACGAAACGACTGAGTTGAAGGACTCTGCAATCCAGGAGCTGCACAAGGACGAAGAAGCCATCAGAGAGGCCGTTTTGAGAACGCGTCTAGATAACGACATCCTGCTGACACTGCACAAGGTTCATCAGCTCTACGTTCGCAACGTCTCTCTGAGTGAATGGCTCGCCGTGATCACGAAATACGTGAAATCAACCGCTGTCGTTTCTATAGAAACGAAAATCTTAATTATGAATCAGCGGTCTTTCAGTAGGCTTGCGACTTTGCTGGAAGCTTTTTCACCCGCACGCCTTTTAAATGTGGTCGGCTGGATGTTCGCTTACGTCTACGTGTGGATGCTGAACAACGACTTCGTATCCTTGGCCGCAACGATCACTGAGACTGCAAGCGCCGATATGCACTGCTTTCTCGCCGTCCACGAGTCGTTCGGCATCGTCCAAGCATCGACGGTCTTCCACGCGACGTACGACACCAAGGAGCCGAGGGAGTACATCTATACGCTCTTCAACGCCATTTCGACCACGCTGCTAGGCCAGCTCCAAGCTTCGGAATCCATCACGAACCTGACGAAGAAGGAAGTAGCCCTGAAGATCAGCGCCCACATGCGTAATCGCCTTTTCCCGCCTCTGCCGTTCATGATCGTCGACCAGTTGAACATTCTGTACGCCGCGTTCCCCTCCAGCTACGTCAAAGGCGCGGCGTTCTTCAACGCGTGGCTCAGGTCGAAGCAGGTCCTGCAGTCGGCGCTGTTCAACCCGTTCCACGACAGCCTGCTGACAGCCCGTTACCGATGGCAGTCCGGAACTGCCGTCTATCTCTACTCCGGCGAACCTCATCTGGCTGGCCGTTGCTGCGCTCCTCCCGCCGTCGTACCTGAGCCGGGGATCGCCGGTCATGACCTACAGCGGCTTGGGATACCAGATCGCCCGACAGCTGGTCAGGGTCGCCGACGAGCGCGGCCGGAGGTTGGATTACTCGGGAGCCGAGATACCCTGGTGGGAGCAGCACGGCAAGTGCGCTCTGGACAAGGCTGCGACTCGCCGGGAAAAGAAGGCGGTCGCCGACCTCTTCGCCCTAGACGTTGCGCTGGCCGCGCTCAAGAACAGCACGGCGTCGAGCTACGAAGGCGGCCTGTCCTCGCTCAGGATCAAATTGCTTGAGAAGTTCTCGCCGTTGCAGTTGTTCTACATGAGCTATTGCAGCCACTTTTGTGACGATGCTGCGGAAGGATCGGCCATGTGCAATTTGGTCGTCAACGCTACCGACTTCGCAGAGGCCTTCGGCTGCAAACGCCTATCGCCGCCGATGTGCCTGTTTGCTTAGTGTATACTCTTGGTGCCGTGCGCGTACGTTAGCCGCTCCTGCTGCGTGTTACCGTTCGAGGCGGCTTATTTCGAGTGACCTTGTGCCATTATGCAACGAGTTAATTTGATATGGCTCGTCTGGCAACTGTGCCAATCTTTATTATATATATCGTGTTATTATACTTGACTATCTACAGCAGCCCGCAATACTGAGATCGACCACGATGGAAGTCGTGGGAATATTGTGCAATATCTCAGTTTTACATGAAACGGCGCATGTTTCGCGCATTGCATGCGATTAATGTGTTGGAAGGCCGCTTTTTATCGCAAGATGAACTTAACTTCATGCGTAATGCACGTAGAGGCATGCAGAACAGTTAGGGTGTGCTTAACTGATTGCAGCTCGTCTTACTTGTGCTATACCACGCCAATTTTTAGTTTCCCTTCTTGCATGCCATTAGTCGACTCTAATGCTAGCATATACCTCGTTTATGTGCATATGTGGACACCTAAGTATTTCTCACTCTGCTATTTTACTTGCCTGCTTTGGAAACACAGCGGAGGAGTGTGACCAATAGATCATGACCTTACGAGTCCTTACGGTGAGCTTCGCTCTACTGCAAATGCTTGGTAGACCGTATAGTATAACGCAACAACGTAGGGTGACGAATTCAAATAAGTAATCTGAACACAGAGTTGATGTGCTCTCGACTGGAACCATTGGCATCTCTTTGCAAACCCTTGGCCTATTGAATATGCCATGCCAAAGCTCTAAAGATGTATAGCGAAACAACCTTCTGCATATGGCGATTCCGGTTCGACGTGTTGCCTGCCGTTCAGTGCATAGTCGGGGAGGACCCTTCTGCGGGGCGATCGTTAGCGAGCTGTTGAGGGATAATTTCGCGCGGCACGTAACGAAGCTCGCTTGGGTAAATTGGTAACCGTTAGTAACCGATAATTAAATATGTGACAGTTGTAACCATTGTTATGCAAAACGGATCCAACCAAACGAAATATAGAGGAATGCCCCCCCCAAAAAAGCATAAAAATTCGTTTGTCGAATGCGCGGTAGGTGTTATAAGATTCCGCTGACATGTTGGAAGTCATGCATCAGCCAAACTGGCCGATGCATAAATTATCTTCAATAAAACGTCCTGTTGGGCGAGTTGGTGTTGTATAACAGGGCGAGCACTAAACATCAACTGACTTTACTTCGGTAAAATAGCACGGGAAAGACCCCCCGCGCATGCGTGCCGCCGCTGCGTCACTAATCAAGCATCGAATCAAACCAGGGAGTTCCACAAGGCTCAATTTTAGGGACCTCTCGTTTTTTATCTACATTAATGACTTACCATAATCACTTAATTCTTCTGACTGCATCCTTTATGCTGATGATACCACGATATTTTCTAGTGACAAGGATCTTAACAAACTACCAGCAAAATTAAATACTGATGTCGCGAATCTTGTAGCATGGTGTAAAAATAACTTATTTTAAATCTGTTAAAACAACTTTTATGCTATTTCATTCGTCCCAAAAAAAATGTTGCAATAACACCCGAAATATACATCGATAACTGCGTCAATTTTAAATCTGTTAAAACAACTTTTATGCTATTTCATTCGTCCCAAAAAAAATGTTGCAATAACACCCGAAATATACATCGATAACTGCGTCAATTTTAAATCTGTTAAAACAACTTTTATGCTATTTCATTCGTCCCAAAAAAATGTTGCAATAACACCCGAAATATACATCGATAACTGCGTCATTACCCCATCTAAGTTCATTAACCCTGAACTTAAATATAACATTCATGTTAATTCTGTAATCAAGAAAGCTGCTTTTGGCATCCGTGTACTCATTCGCACAAGACATTGTTTTCAGCAACATATTTTAAAATCAATTTACTATGCTTTCATTAAGTGTCACCTTATCTACTGCATTTCATCCTGGGCGAATACGTACACCACACACCTGACATCCCTCATTCACCTTCAGAAAAGAGCACTCCGCATTATCACACATAGTTCCTACACAGCATCAGCAGCACACCTCTTTAGCACTCTCGAAATCCTACCGTTCATTTCCACATTTCAACTCAAACTTGGTATTTTATTATTCAGGAGTAGGATCGGTGACATTCCCACTGACATAGTTCCCCTAACACATCTTCACAATACTAATAACACACGGTTTTCTGAAGACAGTAACCTTCTGCTTCCAAAAGTAAGCACGAACTACGGAAAAATGACGGTCTTGTTTTCTGCAATTTCATCCTGGAATTCACTAACATCAGTCATTAAATCAAGCCCTTCATTACATTGTTTCCGGCGGCATCTAAAACAGTTCTTACTAACCACATGCGCCAACTAAATGCATATGTGCGCATATATATGTGTATCTGTTTAAATATAAATATATGCATTTAAGTGTATTTGTATATATACGTATGCATATGTGTGTATATGCACATAATGTTATGACGCGACGAACTGTGTTAGTGATATGCATGTGTTATGACGTTATATTCACATTATTCAATTAGTTGACTGCTGTATCAGTGGTGTACTTTTACTCCTATGTATAATTTTTAACTACCACAGGTATGAATAATAACTTCATTACATTCGTTTTATTTTATCGCTTTGCTGTTTTTTCCTCAGTTGCCAATCTTTGTTCTAAATTTTTATACCTGTGTTAACAGGAGGTCTCCCTGACTTTGGGACCTCCTCCTGTATCATACCAATTTTCTATTTGTATTGTATAGAATTTTGAATAAACCTTCCCTAAACCTTCCCTTATTCTATTTCTTGTAACTTCTGTCTTTCTTTATCTTTCTTTCAATTTTTTTCTCTCTCTTTCTCGATTCCTCTTTCTTTCCATCTCTTTCTGTCTATATATTTCTATCTTTGATTCTATATCTTTCAGTCTTTCTGCTTTTGTTTTCTTTCTTTCTTTCTATTCCTCTTGTTCTCTTACTATCTATGCTTAGTTTTACTCTCTCCCCTCTTCCTATCTCTTCTTCTCATCCTCATCTCTCATACTCACCCTCACTTCCTTTCTTCCCCCCCCTTGCTACAGTATACTATACAAGTCTACGCTGCAGTGCTGCGAACAGTAGGGTAGTTACCCTACTTGTACGGTATTCTTGAAATTTTTCGGTCAGCATAGGGTAGTAAAATGGTAATACGTTTTTCCCATCAGACGTGCGGTAATTTCCCCTTTTCGCTCGTCATCGATCAGCGCAAAATGTAGACGATCGACGCGACATCTCCAAGGGTGTCATTCCGTAACAGATCTGAAAACTAAATATTTGTTTGAGTAATAATACAGCTCTTTTAATCCACGTGTCACCGAGATAGGGCAGAAACGAAAGATAATACGCCACACATTCTCGTGCTAGCATTGTTGTTTGTTCCCTTGCCTGGTAATTTTTTTTTCTTTTTTTTTCTTTTTTTTTCTTTTTTTCCCTCTCTGCCATCTCCCATTCGTTCGTTGCGTGGAGAGGCTTTTGAATTTTGCTGTGGTGGTCGGTTCCGTCATCTTTGGTCGCCGAGTCATCTTAGACGAATGCATTAGAGACCATGTGAATTTTTTCGATGACAATCAAAGGACTGGATCGATGCTAAGAGCATCCCCTTTATAATGAAGCGGTGACCTGCGCTTTACCAAGCTCAGGATTTTATTATTATTATTATTATTATTATTATTATTATTATTATTATTATTATTATTATTATTTTAATTATTATTAACAATCATCATCACATTTTGGCCTGATCTTCCCTAGCTGAATTATTGTTGTCTTCCTATAAAAAAGAAAACCTTATAAATTCACAGCCCAACTTTTTGCACCTTACAGCAGATTAACCTTAACGTTGCAGCTTTTTTTTTTTTTTTTTTTTTTTTGCTTTCGGTATACTTTTCCGTCAGCTGTCCTCCAGTCAACTCTTACTTATTTCTATCGCCGACCCCTTTACCTTTCCAGTGTTGTCCCTAAAACCCAAGTCTTCATATTGCTAGTGCCGCAACATACACGCGAGTGTAGATCTTTAGATTCAATTAAATCGTGCTGCATTGTTTGCTTATCTTCTCCGTGCACGTACATTTTTCTTATTTACTGAATCTCGCTATATAGAGCTATGCACTCTAAGGCAACCCGACCTCGCAGCTAAGCACTTCCCAACTTGCATTATCATAAAATGTCTCCTTGCCCACTTCGTCTATGCGCTTTCGGTGGTTACTCAGAAGCGGTTTTCTTTTCATCGCTGCCATCCAATAACTATTTTCCGCCTCTCTGACTTTTAGCTTAGCGCTCTTTGTTATCATGTCACTAACACTGCCAGCCGTATACTTGCTGCTGCTGATGATGATGATGATGATGGCTTATATGTATGGCTCACACCCACTCTGATGAGTCTCCTAGTTCCCTTGCTCAACTCTGAGTCCACGCTGTTCCCATAAAAAAATGTCGGAACGCTTTCTTTTCCCCTTTGCTGTTTTTCATCTTTCCTAGCCTCTCTTCGAAGTTAATTTTCAAACCGCAGAAGTCGCTACTGTCTTCTGCGTCTGCATGTCGTACAGTGAAGTACAGTCTATACCTTATTATTATTGCACTGCGCTATTTTTAGACGTACGGTAAAATGTACGGTAATAAAAAAACTGAGTATGGTAAAGTAGGGTAATTTTGACCGTGACGTAGGATATTTTCCAAAAATTGGTTGGCGTTGGCAACACTGCTTTGCTATGCTATGCTATGCTAGTGTGTCTGAGTAGCCGAGTGGTTACGACCTCAACCTTCGGACCGTGTGTACGCGGGTTCGAATCCTGCCTCGTCCTGAAATGCATTTATCCAAGAATTTTTCGATTTTTCTTCCTTTCTTTCTTTCTTTCTTTCTTTCTTTCTTTCTTTCTTTCTTTCTTTCTTTCTTTCTTTCTTTCTTTCTTCCTCTCTCGCTGTTTGGGTTCGTTCGCCCCCCCCCCCCCCCATCAGAGTTATTGGAGGGCACGCAGGCCAAATCGGAGCGCGTGATCTGGGAGCGAATAAAAAGATGACGAAGAGAAAGAAGAGGATGAAGAGAGCGCGTGCCGGTTCATGGTGATGATAATTTGTGTTCACTCGTATCGGACCAATGCTCAGCATAAACAGCTCTGCTGTCAGAATAAATAAAAAACCGTGGCTGCTAAAGGAATGCGGACAATACGACGGCATATACAGCTGCGGCCGTACAGCTGCTCAGCTGATAAGCTTTAAGTAACCGCAGATTATCACATCATCCGGAGTCCCCCGGACTTCAGCGTGTCTCATAATCCTCCAGCGTGGCCTCGGCACATAAAAATCCAGATCTTAATTTAATATTCATATTGTAATTTTCGTGCATAAAACTCTCAATTTAATTCATGGTTACATCAAGGAAGCTTCTCATAGACATAAGATGCGTAACCCATGAGTAGGGCTCCGTGCTTTCGGAGTTTATTTTTCTCGAAATTCGGAGGGCATTTTCGGAGCTTATTTTCGGGGGGAAATTCGGCGTTTGTCGGAGTTTATTTCTCGTAAATGCCCAATTCTCCAAAATGAGGTGTTTAATTTTCCTTCTTAAGTTGTTACAATATCTTTGTATTTTATTTTTAGTGAAAATGCGTTGGATTGTTGCTGATAATCCTGTATTCCCATCCTTTCATTCTTTGTCACTTCCTGTTCATTTACCCTGTTAACAAGGCTGTTGACGTGCACTGCTGTAACCTCGCCAAAGTGTACTTTTGATGGGGCAAGAGCTAGTCAAGCTACTTCTCAGCTTTTTCTCCCAGCCTCGCTCATCTTCTTGATGAAAAATAAAGCACCTATTATTAATAGTCTCAATAGTTCGAAATCTTAGATAAAATGATATCTGAACGCGAAAACACGTGAACGCACAGTGTATTTTAGATGTCTGAAAGGTTTGAACACGCAATCATGTATACATACAACCACAAATACTCGAATACAAAACACCTAAGTTTGTTCGTATTACAACTTTAAAGCTTGTTGTAATAGACGCGAGCATACTTTACGAAGGTTGCTGCCGCTGATAGACGAGTGCTCCGTTCGATTGATGATTCTCAGCTTCGAAAACGCCCTTTGAACGCTTAAAGTGCCCTTTTAAAATCGGAGTTTGTTGGATAAATGCATTGCTAGAAATTTTACCGGCGAGTGTTTATCGGATTTTTTCGGATTTATCCGAAAACGCAGAGCCCTACCTATTAGCTAACGTCGAAAGTTTACTGACAGAGGCTACAACTTGTAGCCGTGGGCTATAGAACCTTACAACACCATGCTACTCACATATATAAATCGTCTATATAAATTTATATAAATCGAATTAGCCGGCTGCGTGATCAGGTTTTCGTTATATTCCATGGTCGAGGAACTTCTGACGCCGCCTGTGCACTTTTACTCGTTCCTTCCCGGTACCGGACGTAACGGCGTTCATGCAAATACGACGCCGCCGCGAGTTCTCCAAAGTGCCGGCGCATCGATTCGCGCCATATGTAGGCCACCTATGGACAAGACGGCGCAACCGAGAATGTAACAATAATATATGCATCAGCGGGAGCAACTCTCCCGACAAGTCTTGTCGTATGCGGCGGACGTCGAGGGGCGGCGCTGAGGTCTCGGAAGGTGAGTCAACGCCATGCGGCAGAGGGCTTTCACCGTTCGACGACGTGAAGGCCCGACGCACTACCTCCTCTTCGCGTCTTCGTCGTCGTCAACGGCATCTTCCTCCTCGCCAACGCCTTCCATGCGAGGCCTCCGAGATGGTTGACTGAGCTTCAGAGGAGGAGGAAGCTGACGGAGAAGCCGCCGCCGCAGGCTGAAACGCCCCTGGCGGCAAGCTTCATTGCGCGGCACGGGGTGAAGAGGAGGAGGCCGCGGGTGAGGGAGAGGGAGAGAGAGAGGAGACGCGCGCGGGGGAGAAACGAGCGCCGGTGTGGAGCAGTGCTCAGCAGAGATCGGCCGGGCAAGCCGGCGGAGTGGCTGCGGAGCGTTTTCTCCCGTGTGTGGCTAGAGCGGTGCGCGCGCGGAGGCGATGCTCGGCTGAGGGATCGGCGGGCGCTGTTGTTCTTCCTCCCTTCATCACCTCCTCCTCCACCTCCTCTCTCGTCCCAGCTGGTCTCTTCCCAAGCGCATCATCGGGATCAGGGTGCCGCTGCTCCGCTGGCGGCGGCTCGGCTCGGCGACGGGATGGCAGAGCAACTGTGCTCCGAGCGCCAGATCCCGCACATCCAAAAGGATAACCTCTTAAAGGTAAGGCGCGCTCGCTCAGCTGTGATGCTCCGCAAGGCGCGCTCGCTGCTCGCGCAGCTGCGATGCAACTCGCGGTAGTTTGCATGCCAGGGCTACACACGAGCCCTGCACTTTCCAACCTTCGCGACCTCGGAAGCTCATCTTATGCCAGTAGATTCCTTGCCTTACATGTACACGCGCAAGCAAGGCTCTGAAAATTAAACTGTAGGAGGCCGTTGGATGAAGATGTTCACATCTCACAGACGTGGATGCCTTTCAGCTGCACCTAATGAACGTCGGTGTAAGGGATGTGTTCCTGTTGTCGTGCGTTCGACATTATACTCTGGATGGTTGGTTTTGATACTTGGTGTGTTCTTTTGAGCTGGGGAATGTGAGGGGGAGGAGTATAGGTTTCGATGATAATTTAAAGGTCAAAGGACAACAGTATTTTTCACGAACGTTAGTTATCATCTTAGAAGCTGTAACACTGTCGAGATGTGTGCGTGAACGCGTCCGCAATGCAATATCGGTGACCCGAAAACTTTACGGATGCCAACATGAATTCCTTTGCTGCGTCCTGCATCGCGGGTCTCCTCCTTAGCCCGGAACTGCTCGCCACATTGAAATGGTTTCGACGTCGAGCGGAAGTGTGTTTTCAATTGCGCGGATTCTCTCCAACCTGCAGTTTACCTGACTGCAAAGGGTGACAGGACGTTGATTAAATTCGCCTCCCGGTCGAATTCATGTTGTCTGTCGACTACCTCATTTGCCTTTACCGATATATATACAGTAGTACAGCCACTGCTTATTTTTGTCTTCGTGCCCCATACGCCCCCCGGGTCTCTCAGAACAGGTTGGTCTCTTCTTATGAGATTTAGGCTATCGCCATCGCTTCACTTTTCTTATCTCACACCTTAGGTGCAGGGGAATAAGATTAGTTAGGTGTTCTTCCACACACCCCCTAACTCGTTTAGTTAGTGCCGAGGCAACTTCGCCCGTGGCATCGGCTCTCTGCATCGACGATTGCCCGACCTAAAATGTCGCGACACGGTGTGCGCTCTACATTGCAACCGCCCGTGGCCAGATATCCAAGCATGCGGAGTGCGTCCACGAGACACTCAATCGTAACGGACTCGTTGTCTGACACGTCCCTCTCCGTAGTATACATCTGATACAGAAACTGCCCACATCTCCTAAACGCTTCCCCGGCCGATAAGCGTGCCCGCACCAGTTGCTGCCGACGTTAGAAAACTAAAACGTTAGTAGCGAGCGGAGAGTGGTTCCTTATCGCAAACACGGGGCGCAGATTGGGAGAAGATACTATTCCGTCCGGAGCACTCCGTATACATGACGGATATCGCGGGCACTTCGTCGGTCCTTTAGTGCGTCGCCGTTCTTCGATTAGAGGGGTGAAGAAAAACAAGACAGCATTATCGTGACCACCACTGTCCCGGGCTGCGAGTATACAGCTGGAACCTGCGATAGTAAGCGAGCCAAACGCTAATTGCAAAATGAGCGTATGTTTCGATGTCTCGCCGGCGCTGCTGCGTCTGTGCATCCTTCCTACAGCTCGCTCCAAGCTATGGCGGAAGTCTTAACGTCCGGCGCAAGGCGTTCATTTATAATCTCGCGCGCTTCATTCACCTATTCCTCCGTCCCTTCCCACTCCTGCCCCCGTGTAAGCGCCAACTCCTCCTCTTCCTTGACGGCAGCATTCCTCAGCGGCTGCTTGTGCCAGCCAGCGAGCCGCTTCCATAGCCGCAGGTGTTGCAATTACCCGACATTAGCGGCTCGCGTATGGCCCATCACTACCGCGGCCCCAGAGCACCGTGAACCAGATTTGCGCGCCGATTTCGTACACGCCTCTTCTGTATCTATTCATTCGGTCAGCGCTTATCTTTATTCGCTTACTTTGTTTTGTTCCTCTCCTCCGCGCTTATCAAACGCGTAACTTGGATCGAGTCGGCGCTGCTGATAGATTCGCGTTTGAAGCGGCGTTTTCTATTCGCTTGGCCACCTGTTCGTTCTGTTTAGGTAGGAGTGTCCTGAAGCAGGCTAGGCCGACGTGCGGTGTGGGCGTGCGGCGGAAAAGTTTCGTGGCAGCGGCTGCGCATGCCCGGCTCGCGGGAACAGTTGGAGATACTTAAGGCCAATCTATATACACGGACGGGACGCACTCGACTGCGGCTTGCAATCCTGATGAATTCGATTAGCAAATACTGCAGGAGCGGCAAAAAAGAGAGAGAGAGAGAGAGATATGTTGGCAGAGTACGCGAGTGTTGATCTTTGTCGAGTACTCTAAGTAACTATATCAACTAGACGTGACCACTGTGCCCTTCAGAATGACTACGTTAAAAAACTTAATTGAGGATTAGTAAATGAATAACCTGAAGTATCATAGAAGTCCAGCCGTGGTAACAGCACCTCCAGCTTGCTACTGTTCTTAGAAGGAAGAGGAAAGCAGAATCGAGGTGCCTCTATAGAGTGATCGCGAGGAGAGGCAGGACGTGATCATAGAGACACGTTTGTGTCGACAAGGCTCATTCGCCAGCGTGAAAGCCTTAATGCCCGAACGGAGTTCCACATCAACATCAAATAAACGACCTTGTTCACTATCGTTTCTCGCCACGGATAGTACGTTCGTACGATGAAAAGGCCAATGAAATGTTATCCCAGTCGTAACTTCAACACTACGCTAATAATTAATTAGTAATTCGTTTGCTGAACTATCTACAATACAAAACTCCCGTCCATATTATCAAAAGTGCTACATGTTCCTTTATATATAAATCGCAATCTAGAGGTATCGCGATAGCGTAGCATATACGATACGTTGGTCTTCTCAGGGATAACTTATTAAAATAAAATATTAAGAAACTCTTGACGGCTGGCTTCATTGATATGACGTTGGGACGAGGCCCCGATAGTATTTCACTCCACGCAACAGTTTATTGTCACCTAATCGCCAACGAACTGGCCAACGCCCACCGTTCGCAGTCATATAACTATATGCAGAGGCAACAGGTATGTGTCCCTTCTGTCTCGGGCACTTCGCACAAATCACAGTCCGGAGAGTCCGTGCGTTGCATGTGCTGTACTTATTGTCGCGTAAATACTATCCAGTTTTATTCTTGCAGCAAGTTCACGCAGATGGACACTTTTACGCACTTTGACTCGCATGGCTTTACGTTGGAGTTGCTGCGAGGGCCGATTTCATAAAAACGTTGCCGCCGACGCTGTTGTTGGGCCGGTTTCTTAACTTATTTGTTTGAACATGTCCAATAATAAGACGCACATCTACACCAAGATGTTTTAAACGTTATCTTCAAAATATTATCTTACGCGCTCCTTGACAACACCTGATGCTGCATATTTGTTTACTTTATTACGAGAACTGCCACAAGGCACAGTAACAAACCTATATAGGCTACCTTACACACATGGTGGCTCGATGCATGCAGACGTTCCAAAGCTGAACAAAAGATAGCGTGTTTGATTCCGAATCGGTGGTAGCTGCTTTTCACTGGGTCCGCCGCGGTAGACCAGTGGTTACGGTGCTTGACTGCTCACTCGAAGGTCCGCGGGTTCGATCCCGGGCCACGGCGGTCACATTTCAACGGAGGCGAGATGCCGGAGGCCCGTGTACTGTGCGATGTCGGTTCACGTTAAAGAACACCAGATGGTCGAAATTTCCCTGGAGCCCTCCACTGCGGACGTCTATCATTATCATATCGTGGTTTTTGGGACGTAAAACCACCAGATATTATTATCATTGCATTTCACTGGGGCGTGACGCAAAAACACTCGCGTATTTGGATATAGGAAAACGTTTAGAGAACTGCATCGAGCACTCCATTTATCGTTTGATTGCTTTCAATCAGTCGGCCTCCTTTTGGAACTGTTAACTGTTATTCGGACTATGCAACCAACGTAAGAAAGCTAGCAGTAAAATCAAGATTTATGAAGGGCCGAAATGTTGAGCTATAGATGTTCCTGCACAGCCGATGCAGAAAATTAAAACAAGAAGTACTTATAGTACCTACAGACAGAACAGGAAACGACCTTCTGTGGATGTTCTTTTGTTCATGCTGGTTCCATTCGTCAGAAGTCAGGACACCTAATTTAATCGTGGAAGGAAGCAGGACTGAAAAGCGACATGGAACGAACGAGCGAACAAGCAGTGTCATCGTATTTTTAGCTTTTTGTTTCTCTCTCTCTATCTTCTGTTTCTAGGGCCTTTCTCTCCTTTGTAGAATAATGTGTAGGTTAGAACAATATACGTCAGCAAACCTCTCCGCATGTACGCCTATAAGTAAAAAAGCTCTCTCTGTATCTCTCAAGACCAACGGCTCGTCACGACTACACAAGGGCCCGTATTCGCAAGAACGCTTTGCGCAAAAAAATTTCGCAAGAGAATATTTCGGCCATTAACAATGCGGGGCATATCACTAAGCGAAGCCGGCTGACCAATGGGAAAACGACCTTATGAAAGAGAAGTTTTGTGCATTCAGCCCCTGAATTTTATTCTGCCACGTTGCTCACGAACAACCTGTACAACACCAGAATGCTAAACCTTACATTAATATATTTACATTCGACAACAGGCGGTCAGATATGATAATTTTCAAAGGAACAGGTTCCGTGTCTGTTCGCGAAAAGCCCGCGTACACGTCGAAGATCCAGGTGTTTGATATCATTTCAAATACATCTCCAGCTGCCCTTCTTACGTAAGTGCTAATACGGTGTCGCTTACGTAAAATTCTCGAACGCTGTTTTTTAGAGCACAGGACTTGACACGGTCCCGCAGACGAGGGCGCGCAGGCCGGATAACGCATTACGCGTGTGTGCAGCTTCGAAAATGTGTACACTGCTTCGAACGGGACAAGCTAGCGGGGCACAGTGGGACGAGAGGTTGTCTGTCTGCCTCGGCCAACGCCACTCTTGGTTGTGTTACCATTTTTTTCTCTCTCTCTTTCGCTCTACTCAGCGTCTTCCGGCTCTTGTCTCCCGCGCTCTGCTGCTGCTGCTGCTGCAGGCTGTGTCCCGTTGGCTTCTGGTGAATCACGCGTAACGACCTTGCCACATAGCCAGGTGTCTCTGTAAAGCTCAAAAGAAAAAAGAAAGAGAAAAAGAACGTAAGCAAAAAGAAAAGGAAAAGAAACAAGGGCGAGACTGCGTGCGTTGGCCGACGCCGCCGCCGCGAAACGAACGCTCACACACGAGACAGACGTGCGACCTTCCGTTTTCGAGTGTAAGAACGACCCACTATATACGCTCGCGTACCACACACACGCAGGTACAAGGTTTGCTGGTGTGTAGCGAAAAACTGGGCGTAACGACACCGTCGTTGCTTTGCAGTGCATGCCTGTGTACCACGAAAAGGGACTATCTATCTATCTATCTATCTATCTATCTATCTATCTATCTATCTATCTATCTATCTATCTATCTATCTATCTATCTATCTATCTATCTATCTATCTATCTATCTATCTATCTATCTATCTATCTATCTATCTATCTATCTATCTATCTATCTATCTTATATAATCTCTCATTGTTCCTTCTACAGGTAGGCGCGTTTTTTTATATACAACTAATCTGGAGAATTTGATTGATTGAAGGGGTCACCGCAGAACTTTGGCAGACCAAAGCGCGATTCTTCCCATTCACGAGAGGCATAAGTGAACGCTTCGAACCACGATAAAATCGCGACCGACCCTGGTCTCCTACAAAGAGGCGTTAGTCCTACGGTGCACTCTAGCATAATCAGCGTATACTAAAGAAGAAGCGCGTTTTTCCAAACACTCATGGGGCAGCGAAAGCAAAGCTAGAGCAAAATTATATATATATATATATATATATATATATATATATATATATATATATATATATATATATATATATATATATATATAAAAAAAAGAACACAAGGAGAGAGCGATGGAGGTAGAAGTAAGGAGGAAGGTGTCTCTGGAAAATAGATCGGCGATGCACAGAAAGGCGAGCAAGCTGATAATGTCAATCCAGGCGTCGACGTTGTAAGGAAAGCATAGTTTCGCACGAGGAGAAGCAGGGTAAAGATAAACTGGCGAGGTCAAAAAAGCTAACAGCAAACAAACGCGTAGAAGGAAGACAGTCCTGCTGTGTTTACGTTCGCGTACTGACACGACGGACCACGTACTCCAGACATTGGCGACAGGACTGAAATGAGAGGTGACAGGAAGTTCAAGAGGGGCTGCTTTTTTTTCTCCTTCGTTTTATTTCTTCCTGCGAAACGCTGGCGAAGGGAAAGCCATAAACAAGGGAATAAACTGGGTCGACACGTCTCTGCTGGTGTTGACGTACACGTAAACACATGCGCAGTGTAAAGTAGATACGCCTGATAAGATAAGAGCGTTTAGGCAGTGGCAAATTCAGTGTGCACAAAAAAAAAAAGAAAAAGAACTAGAAAGCGAGCTGCAGGGTCGTGCAAAAGCGGAGGCTGAGAGATGTGGCTTTTCCTCTTTTTTCTTTGTTGCCGTTCAATCGGGCGCCGATGTTGCGATGAAAGAATCGAGATAAGATTATTTTTGCAGCTTTTCGCGTGTAGGCGCCGCCGCTGTTCCCTGATTGCATGCGTTGTGTATACGCACAACAGGCGGAGGCGCTCTCGGATACCGTCGCCGAGATTAATAAGGATATGCAATGGATGTAAAAGAAAGTTCGAAAGAAGAAAAACAGCGGGAAGGTGGAGAGGGGCGTTTGCATTATGAAAGGAGCTGTGCGCCATTGAACGAATGGATGAAGAAATAAATTCAGTTTGAAGGATAGCATTAAAATAAAGAGCGAAGGTAACTCCTCTCTGCTCGAAAAAAGGATTAAAGCGCGAGAGAGTCAAAATGTTTACAAGCATGGGAGGTGTTCAAATGCCACGTACATTCGCTCAGTTCTGCGTGCGAGTAAAGAAAGGTAACGACGAGAATGAAGGGACACCGTGATAGCTTAGCTTTTATAAGGTGTATTGCTGCTATGTAGGCTCGAAGGTTCGGCAATACTGACAGTTGGGCGAGTTGGTATGTGTTCATGATTAAAAACGGCGCAAAAGAACACGAAACACAAACGAAGGATACACGAAGACAGACACCGGCGCCTGTCTTCGTGTATCCTTCGTTTGTGTTTCGTGTTCTTTTGCGCCGTTTTTAATCGAAGGTTCGGGTTCGATTACCGCCCGTGGCGGCCACATTTCGTTGCGGCCGAAACGGGAAGAAAATCAGTGCGCGTTAGATTTAGCTGCACGTTAAAGAACCCCAGGTAGTCGACATTAATGGGGAGTCAACTCATATCGTGGTTCTGGCTCTAAAGCCCCAGCAATTGCGACCATTCGCTTGGATTTCGGAGATGTCAAACACTGCGTCGAAACCGCTGCATCTACATGTACAGAGTTGGAAGTCTGCGCTTCGTGTGTGTGCGTGTTCTATGTTTCTAACTTGTTGACCTTCTTCGCGCAGTTTAAACATGTCTTCGAAATACATGTACGATATCTTAAGTCGATGTCTCGTCGGGTATTCGGAAATTTCATTGCAGTTGGGTGTTCAGACCGACTGCTCGCGTTATCCTGTTTTCTACAGGAGCAACACAGAGGGGTGAAAAAACGTAACATTACATAATTCGCCGTTTCGAACTATAACCACATGTGAGTGATTGACGCGAGCGCTAATCTTCGCATTCACGAATTAGCTCTCCATTTACGAGCTTCTGTTGGAAGACACTTCCGTTTCTTCTTCTTGTTCTTCTTGTTCTTCTACTTCTCTTCCTCATCATGAGGTGTCAACACAATGTTGGAACGTTCGCTTATCCACGCTCGCCTTTTTAGCGCTCGAACTGCGCTTCGCGTTGAGAATTGCAACATCATATGCGGCGACGTACACAACGTACTCAACGACTTCTATTTTCGAGTGGCGAAAAACGGTCTGTGTAGGCGTCCCTTACGCAACGCTTTCTTAGCGTATATTACTTCTTTTCTCTCTCTCTCTCTTTCCCGAGCCCACTATGAGTAACGGTACTCACGTTACGCTACGGCGTGGGCCGCGCCATCGCTGTCGGTAACGTACGCACACTCGCGGGGCCATTTAAATGTATACTCGCCCGCGTTTATGCTATACTCGCGCTGCGAAATTTGGTCCTGGTCCCGTCACGCTGATTTGCATTTGGAGGACGACAGTCGCTTGTATGTAAAGCGACGTCGCTTTAACCCACTGCTGCGCGGTGCTATAAGAGTAAAGGGCGCGGCCGTGCAACGCCTAGCACTCTTGGTAAATGGATAAATGCGAGTTTAGCCCAACGGATGCCGTGGGAAGCTTATGCGCAGCATCTCGCCCTGCTTACTTCTTTTGGCACACCCTTTTCACATGCGATGGTTTGCGTGAGCGGTAATTCGGTAATAAATGGGATGGTAGATTGATGCAAATGGGGATAATGGGAGCAGGTGTACTTTGCATGCGCATTCGCAGTGGCGCCACAGGACGAAAAGACAAGGCGATGTTATGTCCAGTAGTACATGGTTCCAAACGTCGTAGTGCTGTTCTTCGCCAGGGCGGTGCATACTTAAAAGCGTATCGCTTTAGGAACAATACCGGGTTACCTCCGTGACCTGGACTTTCAGAATTAGGTACAGTAGGAAGGAATTCAGTCAGGACTTATTTTTTCTTCGCCCATGCACACAAACAGTTACACAGAAAGAGAGACAGAAACGAAAGGAAGAAAATGCAGCGAGGTCAACAAGACACAAGTCCGATTTGCGGTATATTTTTTAAGTTGCGATAAGGCTTGCCCTTAAGGACATAATACATTGTACGTTTATGCGTATTGTATGTATGCAGTAAAGCCTGTGTGGTGTATGAATTTAAGTAATGTCTTGTGAAACTTGTTATGATGTATCTAGACGTGGTGAATGCGGCTAGCTAATTTATATGCAAGTAAACCCATCGGACAAAAAACACACGCATCTGACACACTGAAGAGTTGCGGGACACAGCTGTACGCAGTCTCACATTAGACGGACAGCTATGGGCAGTCCAACGAGTCCGCGAAGCAGCCAAAAGGGTACGCCTTTCGGTCCCAGCATGGGAGCGGCCCGCTTCTGGCTAAGAAACTAGCGCCACCTAATGGACCTCAATAAGGTTTTTCCATCCATCAGAACGCAGTACTGATGGATGGAAAATCTACCGTTCTTCAATACGCAATCGTTGACGCTGAAAAATTAATGACTAGCGAACAGTGTCATTTAAAGGTGGTAATTAATGGCAAATAAACAGGTAATAAACAGTGGTAGGTAAACAGGTAATTAGTGATAGCTAAATATGGTGCTCGAATTAACAAGGCATACCTTATTAGTTTTCTTCTGCGGTTTGTATGCTTGCTGTTCTGCCTAATCTACAGCTAACTCACTAGCTTCAGGGTCGTGACGCGATACCTTTTTTTTTCTGTTCTTTGGTATTGCCATCAGATTTTGTTTAATTTCGATGAAAATGGCAGTTGAAGTTTTTTCAGAGGTGGCAATAAAGAAAGAGAAGAAAATATGGTGACAACAAACTACATTCGCATTTATTGCAGCCTACAGAGGTAACTACACTATCTGTGGCACGTACTTGATCCTCAAAAAACACGATTTGTTATCGATACGATGTGTTTATTGAGCCTAACTCTTTTATCTAAGACGTAGATACCTAAGCACAGCTTTCAACACTATCATGTCGGCGGGCACGTCGAAAAGAACTTAGTTCGTCGTAAAAGCAACTCTCACTTTTCTACACATTGTTTCTCTTTTCGGCCTCCCTTACACGGACTTAGACCTTCCCGCCAGTTCGACATAAACTGAGTCAGTTAAGTGTATATGCGAAACCTGCAATCCGGAGCAAGTATGTTTGCATGTGTATTAGCCGTGGAGATAGAGAAACAGGGCCGGACGGTTTCTTTCGCTCTACGGGAACGACTTGTTTATGACGGCCCCATATTCACGACGCGATAAGGAAAGAGCTGCTCTGCGCAATGCGGATGCCATCGAGATAGACCCGAGGCACGAATACGAGCGTTCCAAGTTCAGGGCGTCGGAAAACAACGACGCAGGCAGACCTGATTCCGTCGACGAACTAGATCAGTGGTTGTCCTCAAATAAAATTTGATTTGATGGGCGCGCTCTGCTGTTCAGGTTTCGGGTGACATCGATCGTGAAGGCACCGTAACAACCAGGCCCGTAGCCAGGGGGGTGTGTTTTACCTAGAATAAATAATGAAAACAGGTGGTTTTCAAAGTTTTCAACAGGTGCCACCCCCCCCCCCCCCTCCCCTGAAAAACATTTCTGGCTATGGTCCTGGTAACAACAATAAGAAAAAAGTCAGCTAGAAATAATTAGAGTGCTGTTTTGTATACTGGGCGAGGGTGCATCCAAAATTGGATTACTACTATGTTCCCCGCTATAATGCGGCACAGCTTAAATTATCCGGTAGTAATCGATATTAGCCAACACTACACCCGACATTAGTGAGTGCTAAGCAGTGCTAGTT
>JALIZH010023704.1:0-16337 GCA_030522465.1 Rhipicephalus appendiculatus | reverse complement strand
CCGGGGCAGGTGACGGACTGGGGCGAAGGCGCCGGTGGGTTTGCGTTGTCAGTCATGATGCGCAGAAGCGTCCGGCTTCGCAGCTCCAGGGTGTAGCGACGGGGATGTACAGCACCCTCCACCAAATGTGAAGAGGTTTATTGATTGTTCAAGGACGTTACGGTCGCTAGCGTAGGCAGCGTGAAGAACCGTCCAGAGGCACAGCAGCGATCCGAAACACGAGCCGAGCGAGCCGAGCGTTGGCGATGCTGCTGGATGAAGGCGCATCTTCTTCTTCACATCTTGAACTATCGCATAAGCGATCTCAACAAGATCACGTCACTTCGAGAGTACGGAATATTAGTACTTTTAACAAATTTGAAGACACGCGATAGCAATAAAATGACAAACAAGTGTGAATATCAGTGTATAAAACCACGACGCTTATTTCGCCCAACTTGAATAGTTGCTCCATACACAACGTCCAGCAAATAGCAATCACATATTTCTTGAAGCGGTGGCGTGAAGCCTCTCATAATATTATTTGTAGACATGGAGCACTCACGAAGCTGCAATTGTCATCACCAGCCTAATATCATGTCATTGTAGGACAAATGTCTCACCTGAAAATTCAAATTTCTTAGGTTCATCGTCATAGCCCTCGGTTATGTTCCCATACTTTAATGCCTAGGTACCGAATATATCATTCCAAGAGATATCTGTCCACCACATGACGTGACCTGCGCAACTGCAAGTATTTCTGTTAATGTCACAACAATGTACATTACGCCTATTCGTTGTCTTACCCATTGCCTGCGCGTCTAATTCCCAATGTCATGCTTTTAATATTCCTTTCTCTCGCCGGCTGTGTCGCTTTCAACTTCTCAGATTTCCCTGTTATTCAGCACGTTTTAATCCCCTCATTTTAGTACTGACAAAATGCAATGGTCACATGCTTTCCGCCTGAGAAACATGGCTCACTTAACATGGCTTAACATCGCTTAAGATTAACATCGCGCGCAAAAGCTTATCCGTACGCTTCGGTGAATTTCATTTGTAGCAGTAGGCGACCTTGTTAGTATGTGACCATGCCTGTATTATGGGTGTTTCAGCTAACTATTACGAAAATCCTTAAACATTTGAGAAAAAAATGAAGGACACTTTGTACATTCCAAAGTGTGTTCGGCGAAAGCGTGTGGCCATTCCACTGACTGTGCCATGTCTTTTATCCTTCACACTCTCAGTGGGATCACACACACACCGAATGTGTGCGTGTTTTCTTTTTTTTAATTATTTACCGCGAATTGCAGCGAGACGCGAGACTAATCTTCCTCCGTTCGCATGCGTTAGTATTTTCTCGCGCTTTGCGCATAGTGCAAACGCCATCCGTGTTCGAGCGCTTAAATTGACAGACCCTTTGCAAATTCGAAAGTGTATTCCGTGAACGCCTCTGTCCATTGAGACGGCGTCGGTCAGAATAATTGCAAACGCTAGGCACAGTGACGCTACGCAAGCAAAGCGCGAGCGCTGTATAGTCAGACGCGACCGGCGTCCGTTTGCGCATCCCGGCGGCCACCGGGCTCCGTGCCAGAGCTCGGACAGATGGATGGACGGACGTACAGACGGACGGGCGGACGAGCGGACAGCCGGACGGACGTACGGACAGACGGACGTACAGACGGACGCAGCGACAGACGGACGGACGGACGGACGGAAAGACAGACGGACTGTCGGACAGATGGACGGACCTACGGACGGACGGACGCACGGAGAGACGGACGGACGTGAGCATGAGACATTAAAGGCTTTCGCCTTAAAAACCGACTCTCCCAAGGCAGCCGTGACGATCAGCGGATGTCCCTAATTCTTACAAGCGTTCGAATGACCTAATTTACCTGAAGTTATCTGGTAATTTTAACGCGATAGCGTTAAAGAGCACGTTTCGCAGAAATTCCGGCGTCGGTGTCGGCGTCAGCGGCTGCGTCGTTGGTTGTGAGGGAAAAAATCATCATCGTGTCTGTGACCGAAAAATCGAGAAAGATGCAAATTAAATAAATAATAAAAATTTCCGGGTCTGAATGAGGATCGAACCCGGGTCGTCTGCGTGGCAAGCAGGTGTTCTACCACGTAGCCACGCTTCTGCTTGTGATTACATATAAAATAACTTTCTCTGCTTGGAATTGCAGTGAAAATACCTTTCATGCTTTGCAAACACGCGCGTCCTGTATACAGGCGTCACAATACAACATGTAATACCGCAGTAATATTGCGTGGTACAAGCGTGCATCTCCATCGGGCGTCAGAAGATGCGAATATCATAAAGACATTGTGGTTCAAAGCCATGTACCCATTACAAAAGGCACACACGTTACTGCGCGTATTCCCTTAAGACCACGTAGTGGGTGCATAGCAACTTCGAAAACATTTCCCGCATTTACCGCGCATAATTTCTGGTGGTTTAAAGCATGCTACGCATTACATAGTGTGCACTAAGGGATTGAAGTACGGACAAGGGACAGGATATCGTTATCGCGTTGAACTCTTAAAGGCGAAGCTTAAGGGTCCCCCAATTCTTTTATAGACCGACGATGCGCGGTTATTACCAATGGCTAGTGTCTACCCATGGAGGCGACAATGACGTGTGACGTGTGCCCATGAAAACGAAACTTGGTGCTGAGGAGTGGCGGAAATTTTGAGCGAAGGCAACGTCCGCTGTCCACATGAGCGGCCAATTGGAAATCTGCATGCTGTTTTAGCCAGCTAGCTCAAACCATCTAGCCACAGATATTCAGCGTCTTTTTTGCACCCTGCAAATAAGTAAGAGATAACGTTCGCTGCTGCTTATGTGGGCGTAGAGGCCCCCATAGTTGTGGAAATCAGAAGTGCATTGTGAAATCGGCCGCCGCGTCATTTCAGCACATCACCAGCGGTCGTTGCCTTTGTTCGAAAGTAGCGCCGCTGCGCATAATATAGTTTTGTTTTGGTGCCGAACAAAACGAAGTATTTCTCGGCCACAGAAGGCTTTTATACAGCGACGTTTTCATTGTTTTTAAAACTGACCAGACATCCTCGTCTTCGTGGGTACACTTTCGCCAAAGACCATAAGCACCGAGCTTCGCTAATTAGGATGTAACTAGCAAACTATAAGTAACCAGCTAATTAATTAGCACGTCTTTCGCACTTCCTGACGTCTCCCCGTAGCTAACAGTTCCTTTCCCAAGAGTTTCTGTTTATATCAGCGCCATTTCTGAGATATTTTCAAATTGTTGGCTGAAACACCAAGTATAAAAACACCTTTAGCAGATCAGAAGCTCGAAGAACAAGCCCGAACTATTAACTATGGCCACCTAACGTCAACTTTCTCCTCAGCATATGGTTAACACTTCTCCCGCATTTTCACGATACATTCACCACAGGCAATTTGGGTGTCTACTGAACTTACGATCGTATGCGCAAGCGTTTCTTCTGACCTGGCTTATACCGCTCTGCTCGACGCTACGTTGCTTTCTGCGAATTCTCTGAATGCCACAAGAAGCCTCCCTCTATCTCGATGGTTACCTTCAACCTATAGATGCTCTAAGCGAAACATATTTCCTTCTCCGCCTGGACCTCCTTGTCCCGTCCCGAAGTCGTCCGCGGGTAACAAGTAGGCGACTGTTGCGACTGATTATGCAAGACGTCATGCCATCACACGAGCCATCTGTGGAACTGATGTCACTGACTTGCTCCTTCCTCAAGTAATCCTACACAATGGTTCTCCTCTTCAGCTGCTCACTGATCGAGGTAGTTGTTTTTTTTAAAAAGCTGTCGATGACCTTCTTCGCCCTTTCTCAACGTCCCATAGTTTAGCACGGCTTACAATCCTCAGACAAACGAACTTACTGAGCACCTCAACCATAATTTCACGGACATCCTATCCATGTACGTATCTGAAGCCACATTGGATTGGGACTGTCCCTTAGCTAGCGTGAAGTTTGCTTACAATTCGTCACGTCACGATATTGTTAGTTAGTCTCCTTTCTATTTGCTGTTTGGCCTTTGCCAGCGACAGCCTCTCGAGTCACGTCTTCGTTCTGAGGCAGCCTCGGCCACTTTCTATGGTCACGATGCCATCGTTGGCGCGGCCACCGCCCGACGCGTTGCCCGTGATCGTCTTGTGGCGCCTTAGGCCAACTGACAGGGGCACTACGACAGTCCTCGCCGTGATGTTCGTTTCAGCCCTGGGTCACCGTTCTTGCTCTGACCGCGCAACGCTAGGCCTTACCGAGTTCTTCAGCCAGTCGCCGATGTCGCATACGAGATCTCGCCATTGAATGTGAAATCTTCGTCCGCCTCACCAGCAACTGAAATCGTGCATGTTTCCCGACTGAAGCCTAACATCACGTACACCGATCCGACGCACCAAAGCGGTGCTCCGTCGCTGGGAGTTAATGTCACATTGGTGCTTCTGGTACAGTAAACAAAAGGACGATTCTAGGCGAAGAAGAAGTTGAGGCGCCTCGGGCATCGATCGATGGCTTTGCCCTGGTCGTACCGCATCAACGGTAGGCGTCAAACATGTTCTCCATACACTGCACATACACACGTAACGATATTTATCTTAAGCCCTATTTTAAGACTGTCCCAGGTTAGGTCTCCCTAAATGCTTGCATTTTGTCACCGTCTCTACCAAAGCAGGATATGGCCTCCGCAAACGGTAAAATGTTGAGATATTATCTGTTAATTTTTGTTCCTTTTCCTGCCCTATTTAGTAACCTAAAGGGAAAATAAAACCGAATATTATGCAGGTGTGCATTGAGGAAAGCGTTACTCAAAGCTCGTACTGCTTTTAGGTACCATGGAAATTCTTAGAATGCAACACGTTTTAATGGTTTGCATACCCTAACTGTGTTTCACTTGTTTTATGTGCGCTGAAGGAAAAAGGCCTCTTACTATATTGTCCAGTTTTGACTTTTTGCGCTGTCTGGTTTTGTTTTGTCCTTTAAAAGTGTCCACAAGAACAATAATGACAAATGAATAGCAGAATTAGCGCCATTCAAACGTGCGCCTCGGAGTACTGGCTTGTGACTTGGCAATACTGTTATGAGCACCACATATACAAAAAAGAAGTTAATCGACATATAGCCGTGACACATAACAATAAATTAGTGAAAGTATGAGTCATAACATTTAAAGTTATCTATTTGGGTTACATGAGTTACATTTGTGTTGCATGTTACCAACTGCGTAGATCCTTTTTTTGTGTCAGGTTAGTAATATGAGTCCCTTGTTGAAAGAAAACATTTAACAATACAGCTAGGCTACGTCGAACGCTTTGCTCGACATATTTGTTTCTTGAAAAAGGTACTAGCCAGAATTCATTGTTACGCGTAGCGTACAGGGGTGTTCTGGATTTTAATTCAGCCATCCAAGTAAGATTTGTTAATTATTCCTTAAACTCTGTATCTTGTAGAAAGGCTGCATGGGTAACGGTTCAGCATGGAGATAAAATTGAACGAAATGACCAGTTTCTTCGTAAGAGCATTGTATGGTACACCGGCTATTTGTCGAATGGCCTTTTTTATAAGTGTCTGCAGGTGATTTCAGTTAGATGATGAAGTTGTGGCGCAGACGAGAAAGCAGTAGTTCAAGTTGGACATAAATAATGCATTGTAAATTTTATCATTTATATTCGATGGTAGTAAAACACGTAGTTTGTCATGACACCAACGCATTTAGAAAGTTGCTTAGTTACATGATAGACATGTGTGTCCAAGAGCATATGCTTATGGAAGAATACACCCCATGTTTTAGGGGCGAAGCTCCTCATGCCGTGGGTCATGCGTCCCCTGTAGTTTGTAGTACGTAGTAGCCACCTCGATTTGTGATGACGATGACGCTGCCATCACGGCACACCACATGGAATGTACCCACTATGCGTCATAAGGATGACGCTGATGACGATGACGATCGCGATGCCATACAACACATGGCATCGCGATATGGTCTCACATGCTTTGATGATGTACTGGGCGAATTTCACGGAAGATTCGCGGTTTACCGATGAACCTCCGGAGCTTCGCCCACTCATCATCATTCACTCCCTGGATATGCTGTGATTTTTTTATGCAATCTAGAACCTCCATAGCTGACTGTCGAAGAATGCTCTCATGTTTTATTTTGCGTAGAGATTGTTATGGTGAGAAAATTACTGCTTTGGTTTTAGTGACATTAACATGTAAAGAATTGAGATCACTCCATCTGCCTAGATTTTGATGCAGTTATTAACATCTCACTGGAGAGTTTTGAGATCTGTTTTAGTAAACAAATGGTTACATCATCTGTATTCATAACGTTGGTACGTACTTAATACCATGCTCTTATAGTGCACTGCCCCGCTTTCGCTACGCAGCGGGCTGTACTGATTAGGGAATATAAATTCCTGGGACTGAAGTGCGAGACCCTAGACGATTACCTCTTTCCGAGAGGTTGTGCCTCTCGACGCGACCAGGCCCATCGAGTTCTATTGACTTTTATGGACCAAACGGACCTTGCCAGCCGTTTATAGACGTTTTTTTTTCGTATTTATTTATGCTTGTCTAGGTCTTCGTCAATTTTCCTTATACTTCCCCTCCCTTCTTCCCTTTTTCTCTGCTCCTATCTCCCTCTCCTCTATCTCTTCCCTCCTCCCGAAAGAGTAAGCAGGCGTTGTGCCCCTCCAGGTGGCAGTTGCCAGCTTGCTCTCTCCCTCTTTCCTCTGTGTCCTTGTGTATCTGTGTATGCAAATCAAATAATAATAATAATAATAATAATAATACTTAATGCCAAGAAGGTATTTTTTTCCATGAATGAAATTAAAACTCACCAGCTGTATTTTATTTCGCCTTGTAAAGCACTTAATATATATTTTTTTAACCATCAGTACCTTGAATACTTGAAAATAATTTGGCGGAGCGCCTACTAAGATAAAGGGCTTGCTTTTAGAATTAACCACTTGTGGGGCAAATTGTGTCATACATATGTCCTAATTTCTCGGCCTCTAAATACTGATATCCATAATAGTTGAGTTTAAGACGCTCTCACGCTTTCAACATCTCCTCTGAAGTGACACATTGTGGCGCAGGAACGCATTTATTAGCAAGATGGAATATCTAGAGGAGTAGCTCAGCGAAGAAAAGTGTCGATCTTGTGACTAGTGTGTGTGCTCGGTACCTGAGGTCCATGTGACTTCTGTGCAAAATGAAATTATTTAGCGTGCCTTGCTAGCAGTGTAAGCAGTGCTTTGCTCCCGCTTGCTAACCGTCTTGTAAAAGTCATATTCCGTGCGGAACACACTAGTACAGCCCGACTTAGCCGCATCACTAAGAGTTCCAATACATATACTGCACTACCTTTCAAACATGACAAGGTGCATTTTCGCTGGGAGTACAACATACTCGGATGAGCAGCTCTCCACAAACGCTTTAGTTTTTGCTGAGTAATATATTAAAAGAGCGGAGCAGAAAGATGTTCTTCGCGCAAAGTTAAATGAATGGCTCAGTCATAATGGCAGGACTAGGCGAACTCGGAGTCGGCATTCGGAGTAACAACGAAAACGATGGCCGTGGGCCCCTCTGGTAGAATAACATATTTAACAACAAACAGGTTGTCTTCTAAGCTGAGGCTGCTGGGCTAGACCCGGCAACAGAACCTCTCCTGCTCAGCAGTGGACTGTCGCACGACACTTGCAAAAATTGAATTCCAAGGATATCGTCGTGCGTGGAATGCACAGGCACTGCGAATAATGCCTTAAACGCCTAGTCGCAACACAGACATACAAATTTCAGCTAAAACGGCAAGTTGGGCCAGTTGGTTGGGATTCGGGTTGGGAATACAGATTTCATGCACCCCTACTGTGCATAAAGCCGTGCGACTCACTGCTCGAAAGGTAGCACGTTTGTCCCCTCCAAAAAACAAAACCTTGCGGCCGAGTCGTTCTTTTAAACTAAACTCATTACAGAAACAGTTGTGCCCGTATCTACCAGGGTAATCTTGTGAACATCGTCAACAAGTACGCTAGTCATGTTATGAAACATGAAAACTGGTGGAAGATACTTGTGTGCAAATCGGTACGTCCAGCGACCTCACGACAACCGGCCGCGCCGCCTAGTTACCTGGTGGCGGAAATGAAAATCCTAAAGGACCCTTCAGGTCGCCTTACGCGGTGAAATGTCTGACTCCAACAATTCAACATTTGCTAGGTTTACAAGCTGGACGGAAGCACTCAGATGGTGACTATTTTACCACGCCCCATTTGACCCGCCCCCACAAAACGAGCAGGATGAGAAGACTGTCCTGTGAGCTTTAGACGACGAAGAATTCACCGAGCAACACTGCACTAAACCACAAATACGACGCCCGATGGAGTACTTCTAAGGCAAGACTGACGTTATCCGAGGAATATTCAGGCGCGGATTACCTTTTTTCGCTTAGAAGACGGCATGCTCTTGATAAATTGAGGAAACATTTTCACGACGAAGCTGCTTAAGCTAGCCGTAACTTCTTCGTGAGGGCCTGTCACAAAACTATCATCATCATAAACTAGTCACCACTGGTCCACTAAAAAGGAAGAGGGCATCAATTAGCCCAACAAACCACACACGGGTATGTGTCGCAGAAATTGGGCAAATCCAACTACTCACCATTGGTCCACTAAAACTGAAGAAGGCAACAGTTAGCCCAAGAAAAGACCCCAAGTAGGTACAACGAGAGAATACTGGAGAACGAGAAAGAAAACGGCGGATGCCAGAAGACCCCGAAGCGATGGAAGGCCTTCGTCCATGCCGATGAGGCCGTAGATCTATGAGAAGTACACGCGCTTGGTTTCAGCGTGTGTATCTGTATCCGGAGTTTTCACATTCGTGTCGTGTCTGCGACTGCCTGTGGTTTAACTCGAACCTCTCCGCTCTGAGAATCCAACTTAGAAACAACCTAGCATCACCAAGTAAAAGCCTAACAACAACCTGCAAGTAACCTTGAAACAACCTGCGTCACCTATCTAAGGCCTGTGAATATCCTAGAAGCAAACATATTAGTCTTCTGAATCATCCAGTTACGCTGTTTTCAAGCCTTGCGCTACTTAGTGCAAGCTTCGCCATTTTTTTAATAACATCATGTCCTCACTACTGTTTTTTAGTTTGCGAATTCTACATGCATTCTATCTTTTGTTAGCGTGTGTGATTTATTTATTTAATTTATTTATTCAAAGCACCTGCAGGGCCCGAAGGCCTTATTGCAGGGGGAATACACAGGGTAACATCTGCTTACATAAAAAGAATAACTATGAAAACAAGATTAACACAAAAACAGAAAAGATGTAGCTATGAGTGTAACAGTATGTCTGAACGATGTTTCAGTGCGACAGTCAACAATCTCATATGGAAGCTGATTCCACTGGGAGATTGTGCGTGGAAAAAACAAGTGTTGAAAGACGTTTGTTCTGCAAAAGCTTTCCCTTATTTTTAGAGAGTGGTCAGTTCGGTGAGATAAGAAATGGGGAGGTAAAATGTAAGACTGTTTATCTATTTTAATCTTGCCGTGAGAAATTTTGAAAAGCATTTCTAATCTAATGTTTTTTTTTTCTACGTGTACTCAGTAATTCCCACCCTAACCCATCCTTTAGTGCAGTAACAATAAAATTGAAGTCATAGTTGCAACTGACAAAACTGACAACACTCGAACGCGATAGCGTAATAACGGTCGTTCCCATCTCCTTCTCAACCGCTCGTCTGGTTTCGCTTCTCGGTGGTCACTTTAACCGTGCCGCAAGAAAGTAAGGTCTGTGCGAGAAACATTGGCTCCTTCAAGATATCCCAGAATGTCTACTACAAGTACAGTTGCGAGGTGTTCACTAAGCCATAATTCTTCCATTTGCGGGGTAGCGAAGTGCCCACTACGGGTCTGTAAGGCAACATTCGCCCATACGCAGCTGCTGATTTTCTTTATAATTTTTTTCTGCTGATGATGCTTATATATGCCGAACCGCTTTGTGATAGGTGGACCTATAAACAACCCACCCATTGGGCAGTGACATGTTTTGTCTCCTGTTTCGAATCTACGCTTCCGCCATGCCATATTACATGCGTTAAGAAGAATACTTGCGTATAGGGATCTTTCCGAAACAGTTTCAAACTATGACGTGGCTCTTTGGTAGAACACCTGCTTGCCACTTAGAAGGCCTGCGTTTGATTCCCGCGTGAACCGAGGTGTTTCATCATGGACTTCTTTGCATCTATTTCAAATTTTCGCTGACTGACAACGCGGGTTGCTTTACACACAACCAACGACGCCGACGATGTTAAGGGAATTACTGCGAAACGAGCCCTTTAACGCTATCGCATTAATGTGCCGACTACATGCAAAACAAGTCCGCCTTCGATAGCCAAAACCTTACAGTGACCACCAGTTGTTCAACGTCGAGTCTAGTTATGCCATTCCACAACTTACGAATGACCTTTTCAACGTGTCTAAGGGCAAACAGCTCTTCACATGCTTAGAAACATCTGTGATGACAATGTTGTCTGGGCCTTTACTTCCAAACCGTCATAAACTCGACCCCTTCAAACATGTAGCCCTTCCTATACAACCGACGGAAAACTCGACCTGCAAATCCTCGGAGTAGTCAAGAAGGTCTTGCAAACACCGACATCGACTTTGAATCACTCAATGGACCATTTACTCTACTTCATCGCATGTTCCTCGCCGACAAGCCGGACATGAACCCAACTAATCAACAGGAATAAATCTTCCTCTCATGGTGCGGCAGCGGAGTCCGCTTCTTTATTGCTCAAATAGTATTGAAGTGCTGCTCTTCAAGAGACTGTACTTCTTTAGCAATTCCTTGTCAGGCAAGCGCCATGACCTCGCTCACAGCAGTAGTCCTTGTCATGGTGTGACCAACGAAGAAGACACTGAATAAATAGTTCTTGCGAATGGGCGCGAATGCATTTGCTGATATATTGTCCTTATCTGCAACTTTAAAAACACACATATCTATATTTCCGAGTACTATTTTAATAACATATTTGAAAGCTCAGGTATGTCAAAATTATGGGCTGTTCTAACAATGCCATCAATTGCAACAAGATATATAACGCCGAAGCACGTGTTTAAGATTAACTACAAAATAAACGTGCTGCAGCATTGCGCGAACAAGACCATGAGAATGCCATAAAATTTGCGAACTACTTAACGGTTTTGATATTTCTGCATGACAGTTTTAATGACATATAATCTGCAGCATGTACATGCATAGGACGCCATATTGAAGAGCTTTCTCTGAATACATAATCCTGAATATGGGAAGCGTGGACTTCGAGGGGCCGGCTGACAGATGAAATACTGTACACATGGTTCCAAGGAAGAGGTTGAGAAGGAGACTAAGTTGTAGGACGTCATTACGATGACATTAAAATGTGTTATTGATTCAATCATAATCAATATGGTGGTGCCTAATATTGCGACGTTTCTCCTACTGATATTATTTTTGTTGTACAAAAGTGGTAAAATCCGGATGTTATGTCTTTGCTCGAATGGCGACAGCATAAAGGCTCCGCAAATGGCATTTAGGTTGTAACTCGTGATCTTTAATACCCACTTTCTGCCGGTCAATACCTACACTTTGTATAGTGACAAAATGATTTTTTCTCTCCTTTTACACAGCGGAGTATGCAAAGTGCTATCGCAGGGGAGGAACTTGCAAAAACGATTGCGCAAAAGCGGACGTTGAACACCCATATGGACGCTGTCCGAAAGAAACGGAGAAGTGCTGCCTTACCTTTGGTAAAGGTTCTAAACGCTGGTGAAGCTCTCCACTTTGGCTCGGTAAGAAGTGTTATTAATGTTTTCCCTGACTAAAGAAGAAGAAACATAATCCTGAATATTAGGAGGTATTATACATTTTTGCTCGGCTAATATGTACTTTCCTTTGCTTTTTTACCGGCGTGATTTTTTTTCTTTCTTGTGGTGTTCCACAGTATATTAATAGCAAAAAACGAGCACGTCCTTACTGAAGAGTTCTTTTTTGATTTACATGGACTGCAAAACTTTCTACATTTATATTTTTTGCTGCGGTTTTTTTACATTTTTGTGTCATTTGAAGTTGTCATTACAAGCTTGCTTCTTTGTCTCTTGGTAATCATTTACAATACAAGATACTCTTTCCTACTACCTGTCACCTATTATACATATGCATCATCTTTGTATTCATCCCTTGTTCATATAATGCCCTCAATGACGGGTCTTGGGGCTAGTTCTAAAATGAATAATAAATAACTATTAAAAGATATATGGTGTGCCGCCAATAAACCGGAATAAAGTGCATAACCACTCATCAAACTTGCACCGGTCTTTCTTAGTTGAAATCCATAGCCAGATAATCGCTTGTAATTTCTACACCTGTAAGTTACATGGTTACTGAAAATAAATTGCTAGGTTATAGACAGCAATATTCAGATTGCAAGATGAGGTAATGCTTATGCACTGAACACTTGTTTACGTGACAGTTATTTTGTAGAAATTGGTATGATACTTCATGACAACTTTATATCTGTATGCATATTTTGTATGTGATGTTCTTTTGCCACAAGAATAATTTTAGCAATAATTAAATGCATACGCAGAGAGAGATTTATGTAGCATCGTTGCAGTTGATGGAACATTTCCGTTTCAATAGAAAATGCATTCTGTAATAGGGTTGAAACCAGGACACAAAAAAGGTGAACAGTCTCTTTATCTTCAGAGGAGTACTCGAGGAAGCGAGAAAATATCGACCAGAATACTTATGGCAATAAATAATACAATGAGCAAATGTAAGAGATTCCAGGATTGCAAGCAGTCCTCTGTTTACTCAATAGCTAGAACACAAGTGTCTCTAGAAGAAAATAGGAGTGAGTGTGCTCTATAAATTCAGATGATTTTTCGTTCTATAACACGATGCTAAAGTACATTGGAGTAGGTAGATAGATAAGTACTAAACTTTATTGCAGTCCTTAAGAAGTTTTCATTGTCCCCAGTTTTCACTGATTGAGGACCACGGGCCGCTCCCACATCGGAACGGGAAAATCAAGCCTCACCGCCAAGTCGTGAGCCTTCTGGGCTGCCTGGAGTTGTTGGAACCAGTCGTAGACCAAAATTAGTTAATATAAACATGGCTGACTATCACATGCAGGTATGATTTGTTAGACGCATGTGTAGTGGTCTACTTAATTTAGATTTCCGTTATGAAAGTGGTGAAAAATAAAGCACTGGACTGCTTGTTAGCTTTGATCTACAACAGTGCGAAGGCATCCTAAAACATATTGTAGATCACACAAAACGAGTGACTGACCCACGCACCATCTTCTACTTACCGAATATTTGTGTCCACAATCGCCACATCAAGCCGTCATCTCGGAAGTGTTTGTTGCAAACACATGCCCGAACCTTCGGCTCAATGCCCCTTTCATGCTGGATCAGCAATGCAATCTTGAGCCATGCATGCATGCTACTTTCGCTTCTTGATGAGCCGCTACAAAAAAATTAACCTGGGAACGTCCAACACAAGCATCTCATCAAAGGAGGCTTCTTTATAGTGATGGCACTCCCTTACAGAGTCGTCAATGGTGGAGTAGTTTTTGTAGACCCGCAAATTACAGACGTCATCAGATACGCCCTTAAGAATGTCACTGACTTAGTCAGCTTGGCGTATTTACTCGTGAACCCGTCGGTCCAACACTAATGCGTCCTTAATGTACATGGTATACAGTTTCGTCAGGGTTTATGCTCGTCACAAAATTTCTTTCTGTACGTCTCGTTGGCTTGGAATTCACTTTCCGAAAAGGTAGTTCATTTTTTGCTTGCTTGTATTCCAACTCGACTCCCCGTACGTACCAAACCATACCCGGGTCGTTCCCCCTGAGGTAGTAGCTGATGATTGCAAGCATCGAAGTTGGATCACACCGGCTCGTCTTGCTGGCGCGTAGTTAGCCAGGCAGATAATTTTCGACGTGCACGTCATAAGTTCAGCAGAAGTTGTCAGGGTCTCCTGAAAGGGTCACAACGTGGCTGGGTTCAGTTGGCGTAGCCAAGGCTGGATCAACGGGCCATGCCGGGGGGTTGTGATGGAATAGCGAACAAGACGTCCGCTCCTAATTTCTGTGGCTCGGATATACCCAGCACATCCACCAAAGATGTCATGTAGATACATCAGAAGACACATATGTTTACGATATATACACGAGCACGGTGATCGGGGTCACAATAGCGACGCTGACACAGGAACCTACTCGTCCTCCTCTTCTTCATCAGCTAAATAAGCGGCACATAACAATGTCGTTACGACGGAAGCCGAGGCAGAGGGCTCAGGAAAGTTCATTCACCTGGTGTTCACTAATGTATACATAAATCTAAGTGTACAGCCCTCCAGCATTTTGCCCGTATAGAAATGCAGCCACGGTGGCCGGGATGTAATCCCGCGACTTTCGGGTCAGCAGTCGAGCAACATATCCTCTAGGCAACCGTGGAGGGTGCAAATAATCTATGAGAGTGTTCGGTTACTATAATAAAACTTCTTCTAAGGACCGTTTCAAGAAAGACGAAAGTTATTATTTTTCAGAGCCACCCTTTCAGTGTATGTAAAGGCCCGCCCCTGGACGTCGCCTGCGGCTAGGTGCCCTATCACGTGCTTTGGTGTATCGCATTTGCACGCGTCTGCTGAATTATTGTGGCGACATTTTTTTGTGTGTTCGTGGAGTTGATAGGTTCGTTTCATCGTGGCTGAACATGTTGAGTACGGTGTCCAACCGGCATGGTGGCTACTGGACGATGCGGCTCACATTTAAAGCCGAGAGCTTTCATCAGTACTCACGGAAACGCCGTGCTGTGCAATGTAGCAAAGCACGTATGCCTGCCAATCGATTTCTGCTAGATAATACACCAGCACAATGACTCGGAGTTGTATGCGCGCTGGAGTTTCCATAGTGAACACTCAGTGCCAACTATTATTCCTGTCATTGGTGAGCATATCGCTATGTTGTCGTTCGCGCTCCAGTTCGTACGCCTGTATTTTTTACACGTAAGGTTATTTTATGGGAGTGTAAGGCAAAGCGCACGTAGTATCCAGGTACTTTCAACAGCACAGCTGCTTAAAGCAGAGGTACACTGCTGATGATTACTGGCCGTCCTTTCTAGCCCAGCGCTGAGAGCGAAGCCTGACGAGAGAGAGAGCGCGTGAATAAAGCTAATTGGGCGAGAGGGATCGCGAGTGTAGCGAGTTAACCTTTGGTAGAAAAAGGGTAGTGACGTCGAGAGGGTGAAGCTAAGTAAACAAGAAAGGAAAGATGAAGCTAAGGCAGGAGGGAAGCAGGTAGTGTAAAGAGGAGGTCAGAGCAGGAACGCAGTAGGCGCTTCCGCTCTGTCCTCCTCTTAGGGTTGCCGTCGGGTGGACATAAAAATGCGCCAGGACTCACGCTAAAAGTAGCCAAAGTAGCCAAAGTAGCCATGTCATTTGGCCGAATTTCTAGTCAAATGCAATAGAAGCGGTATTATCAACAGTCTTTACTATTGATGAATAAATAATACCATTTTGAATAAGTAAAACCTCAAGTTTAAGAAAGAGTCATGGCGCCAACTGGAAATTTTCGTCGCGAATGGGTCCAAAAGAAGCCATTTTGGCGCATAGTAGCCACCAACGGCAACCCTCGTCTCTACACCTCGTATTTGTTCTGGGATATTCGCATCGCACAGCCTGGTTTGTACCGATGAAGACCTAACTTAGCGAAGTGATGCCGCCAGCTGTGCTGTTTAACAAGAATTCGCAAAGGTAAGTCTGTAAAGCTGCTTGAAATGTTTAATGGGAAGCTGTTGTATTGCGGGGCCCACCAAGGCTTCACGACGTATTTCCGTTACCTATATGACGTTACTGCAATGCACACTAATAGATGAGAAAGAAAAAACTTCCCAACCTCCCGCTAAAGGGAACCATGCGTGGATGCGAAGCAGCGGTGAGATGGCTGGCTTGAGCGGGAGAAACATCGCCGCTCCCGATTTCCGCGGCAGCGGCCCGGGCATTCATCGCGGCGCTGCACAGGAGAGAGAATCAGACGCGCGTGATCCGTCCTTTTCATACCGCGGAACTACCGTGGCGCCCTAAAGCGGAGTATGCAGCTGTCGCACCGCCTGTCGTGCGCGCCGCTCCGTAGAGCAGAGGATTCCTAGAGGAGAGGACGGGGGGGGACAGAGAGAGGGAACGCGAATGCCCCGCTGTGGGCCGCGGGCGTCGCTCCGTCGAGGAAAGCATTCCTATCGGAGAGAAAGGGGGGAGCGTAGGAGAGGAGAGAAAGGGGGATGGGACGCGCATGCGC
>JALIZH010023701.1:0-14609 GCA_030522465.1 Rhipicephalus appendiculatus | reverse complement strand
TGACGACGAAGTACAGCTTGCACGTTGTCGCAGGATTAGTTTCCGTTCTATCACCGGATTCCGGCTTTCGGCGGCTGCCGTGTGGAGGCGCCGCCGTAGCCGAAAGTTGCGAATACGTGTACTGCTATGACACAGCAAGACTTCGGTTTCGGTGGCGCCATAATGGGTTGTTAACCTTGGCGCTTCATATCTTGAACAATGAAAGAAGAGTGATATGGTTTACGCATGCATACACATGAAAGCGGTTGGGTTGGTGCATTCGACATTACATGGGCTTATCGATTCACGTTGCAATATACAAAAATAAGAAAACATTCGTTTAACACGCCCACAATGACAGCGCCCATGTGTCTTATATTTCTTGATCTCACAGGAATACGAGAACGAACGCTGTTTGCGCAGTGCACTACAGCCCGCCGTAGAATGCATTCAATGTCACTAAAACTCAAGTTGCCCTACCGTCCAAGGCAATGGGGCTGAATTTTTTCAAAGCATTTGAGCTTAGGGTTAGTGAAGGCAAAATAGACTATTAGCAGGTGGGAACAACAAGAGGAAGTTACCTGATTGGTGGCTACAATCAAGGCAGGCGTGAAATTTAGTGTTTTGACTATCTAGAGTTAGTACTGCATTACAAGTTACGGCTAGGTAGGTAGCGCGAGCCGCCACCCGATAAAAAAGCTACAGCCCCATCCAGCCATCCACCCACCCACTGAAGTCCATGTTCCAACGAGGGTGCCAACGGTACGTCCAAGCGTCACAGGGTAGTAGACGTGCCTGGTAAGCCCGATATATGCACACAAAGTACTCAATTTACACAAATAGGTCGATCCGTCTCGTAACGACTGGCTCAATGTCGGACAGTACGGCATAGTAAGCTAGTCTCTGTCCGATAGCCATGACCCGGATTCCCACAATGCGTAGGATCTGCCAGAATTTCTTTTTCGTCGAATTTTCCTCTCATATCTGAAGTTTGCCATTGCACAGCGCGCAAAACGAAGCAAAAAGCAATTACAAGTGGGTACTCAAGGCCACACTCACCAACTGCGTGCTCCTTACTATAGTTGACTTTCAGGTTTTCCGGTGCAATGAGGCTTCGAAACAGTTGAGCCACGAATCTGAATTAGGGTGGCTAGCCACCCTATCCGAATGAACAGCCGACGGAAGTGTGTTTGCAGCAGCTGTGACTGTGTCACAGTTCCACGGCAATGATGCGTCATCAATCGAGTCCATGCTAGTCCTGCGCGTGCGCCCGTGTCAGCAATCAGGAGTTTCAACCAGAAGATAGAAGGGGGAGGGGGGAGGGGCGAAGTTAAAGGTGACGAAAAGATATTCAGGGAGATGGCTTTGTGGACTAGTTGCTATCGCATCAATAAGAGCTGCGTCTTGTTTATTGTTCGCTCTGTCCCCGTCTGTGTGCGCTGTAACGTTTCTTAAGAAAAGACGCTATTTCTGCAGCCCTTTTTTGGGAGCACGGCTCAGGCTCTTGCGAGAATAAGCTCTAGCATGCACGAAAAAAAAAAAAAAAGGAAGGAATAGTTGCCGTATGACCTAGTCGGTGACGCGGATTTCGAGGCAAATTAAATCGCCGGTCCCCACCTGACTAATCACGCACTTAGGTGTTCCTTTTAGTAATCACATGTCCCTGGATCGTCAACAGGATACGATACGCGCATTCGTGAAAGAAGCTGCTTCAATGGTCACACACTGTCAATTTGAATTGCGTCATACTTGACGTCATCGGTCACGAGGTAACGACGCACGTGACTCCAGCAGTCCTCGTTGAGGTCTTCCAATCGCATGGTACCGTCTTCAGCGGGATGGCAGACGACTCGTTCCTTTACGACTCCGACGAAACGCATGAAGTCGTCCATGGATCGTATTTCCATCAGGCGGTCTCGTACCAAGGCGGCCAGCTCTGCGTGGTCCAGCTTAGCAGTCCTGGCAACCTCGTCCATTAGTGCAGGGTATCGGGCGACGCGCTCCACAGCTCCGGTGACGTACCTGCACGAGGCCAAGACTGCCATTAGATGAAGACTTATTCTTGCATGCAGCGCCGTGCTGTCTGTTGTGGAAGAGTGCTTATGGGCTTTTATATTTATACCTCCAGCAATGGTTGCATTATGTGCCGTGAGTTTAATGGTGCATAAGTGGAATCAGTTAGACAAGGGAAATGCAACTGTAGATATTCCAGCTGATAGTCGTAGGGTGTTGGAGATTCTGACTGGTCATGGGGAGCGGACAAGAGATAGTTCCACGGTAATAGTACTAACTGTCAGTAAACCTTGCATGAGAACGGCGGATGGTTATTTTGTGCGATGATATTCGGAATAAAACCGGCATGTGAGAAATATGGCTGCAGAAGGACAGGAGAAATTAGTCACTACCAGACAGCGGGGATGAAACAATTAAGCTATTTAAGGATGCTCCAAAGTGGAAAGGCAACCCTCTCCAGAATATGAATTGCGAATTCAAAGGGAGATTTATAAACACTGGCTTTAATATAATGATCTGATAACGCGTCACTCTTTGGTATATAAACCAGCGCTATATTATGTATTGTTAGTCTTGTTAAAATAAAGCTGTTCATGGCAAGGGGAAAGCTGCAAGAAATTAGGTGCTTAATTATCACGGATTGATCAACACATTGATGTTATTTTGTAATAACACACGTCGATTCCAATCGCGTATGTCACCGGCGATCGTCACAGCACATATCGTAATCAAGACTCAAATGCACAGCCTTGCGCGTCAGTGAGTTTTGTTTTCCCAGCTGTAGAGAAATGATTTTCGTCGTACTTACGGTACAGAATTCTGCATACAAACTTCCACATATGGTGGACCTCTTACAAATACAACGCTCCACTTTCAGTTATCTCAATAACGATAAAAAATGATTTCTGCAATCTTTACGTTACAAAGCAACGATGCGATTACCGAGGCAGCCACCTCGTATACGTCGCGCTCTCGTGGCCGTTTCGTTATCCCGATACATTCCAAAATTGCGTGGCATGACATGAGTCTATGAGAAACACAAACGAGAGCTCACGATATGAATATTATGCCGTACGTGCATGTCATGTACGCCATGATTTACTAGAAATTTTCTCCGGGCTTTCGCGTCCATCGGCGTATCCAGTGAAGTGGATTGTGGGCATTCATCCCCTCCCCCCACCTGTAAATTTTGCATTTCGTGTTTGTATACACCCGAGCGCACGTGCAAAAATATGCACGAACATTCATACATAAGTGCGGCAACCACCACCACCCAAAAATTGAGTCTACGCCCTTTACTACGTCTCTGTAGTTTAGCCTCGCTTTATTTGCCAGCGTAATTCGCAGCCGTGGTTTTCTTTAGGCCGGACATCCATGAACTAGCCAACGTAACCGCGGGAAGTGAAGGAACGTAATGTCAGTGTTTCCTAGAGCATTAGCAGGAACCATTATGGGCGTACGAAAGAATGACGTTTCCTTGGCTGAGAAGTCGAAAATGTACTGTCACGACAATATGTGCATTTCATGCAAAGAACTATACGTCGTGTAAGTTTCACAAGTACCTGTCGAAGTGTGAAGCATCCTTTATCCTGGCAGCCCGTGTAACAAGACCGGAGTTCCTCCATGTTGTCTCCTTAACAGCGAGCCAGTGGCTGACAGCACTCGTGTCTAGGCCACCCGCAAATTCCACCGTCGATAGCATGTAGTTGTCCCCAATGCCTTCTGAAAGGCGCCGAAAGAATGCGGTGTTGTTCGCTTTGGGTGTGTTGATAAAGGTCAACTCTCTTACACTTGTGCTCCGATTGATTGAGTCGGCCAAGTCCTGACTGTCTTGAACGCTCATACCAGCCATTCTAAGATTCAGTTGCTTAACGCTCTTGCTTCGAGAGATCGCCTCGAGGATGACATTCCACCATAGGTTTCGAACGGGTGCTTCTTCCGGTACCGCACACTTGACGCGAAGATCCAATGCCCGCAACGTCGTAGTTGACTTCAGATATTCGGCCATTGCCGAAGATAGCCTCATGTATTCGCTCTCGATGTTGACGCAGAGGAACTCTAGGTGCTGACAGTTTGGTAGCTGACGCAGAGTGGCTAGCATGCGGTCATCGGATTGTACACGGGACAAGTCTGCTCTCCGAATTGCCTTGCAGTGTAACGTTTCAGTATCCTCTCCAAGTTCGGCCTTATGTACGACGTCGACCTTTTCTTCCGAACCACTATGTTTCAGCTCTGTGAAAAACCACTGGAGGTGGGGATATCGTGAGTCTGGAGAGAGAGAGAGAGAGAAAAAAAAACTTTATTAAAAAAGAAAATCAGTCAATCCCGTCAGGCATTGCCCGGCGTCCCTAGCCGTCGGCCGGAATCCCTTGAGACACGGCAGCAGCAAGGGCTTGACTGATGATGTCCTGCTAGATGTTGGGGTCTGGGCTGCGGAGCAGGGCCTCCCAGGATTCTAGTGTGTGTGTACCATCGTTCAGACGCGCACATGTCCACACCATGTGGACCAAATTTGCTACCTCATCACAAAATTTACACTGGGACCGGAAAACTTCGGGGTGCCACTTGCTGTAAAGTACGGGGTTTGGAAAGACCCCCGTCTGTAACTTTCGCCACATAACCTCTTCTTTCTTACTGAGCGATCTGTCCGCACCCGGGTACACTTGCCGATTCAACCTGTAGTGCGTTACGATTTCATGGTATGCGCGCATATCCTCACTTCTTTGTGTCAGTTGGGTAACTTGGGAGGTTCCGGGGGTCGACCGGTAAGTGAGACCTCGGGCGACCGAATAAGCCTCCTCGTTCCCTCTAAGGCCCTGGTGAGCTGGTGCCCAGATGAGCAGAATCATCTCTCTGGGTCCTCCTACCGTGTTTAATATACGGACGGCAGTCTCAGTCGCCCTACCCGATGCATAATTCCTTACAGCGTTTTTGGAGTCGCTGATGACCACCCTGACCCCCTTTTTGACTCATGCCCAAGGCTATGGCCACTTCCTCGGCTTCTACAGTCTCGACACCGCTGACTGTGCAGCACGACATCAGGGCTCCGTCTTCCCTGACCGCTACTGCCGTGTGTGCCGCTTTGCTCTCATATTCCGCCGCGTCTGTATACAGGACGTCCTGTCGACCGGTGTACCTGGTTTGTAATGCCTCTGCCCTGGCTTTACGTCTGCCTTCGTGAAAGGCAGGGTTCATGTTTCTTGGTAGCGGAGGTATCTTGATTTTGTCCCTGATCTGTCCCGGTATGTCTTTTGAGCGCACTTGCTCACGCTTGGGTTCATAGCCCAAGCTCTTTAATATTGCTCTCCCCGTTTTAGATACGAGTAGCCTTTGACGCTGTGCGGTAACAGTAGCCTCAATCAGCTCATCGAGTGTGTTCGATACCCCTAACTTCATAAGTCTGTCGGTGGACGTGTTCGGGGGAAGTCCGAGCGCGACTTTCACACTTTTTCTGATAATGGTATCGAGCTTGTTCCGTTCCGCTTGGTTTAATTTGAGATAAGGTGCCACATACACTACCCTACTTATTATGAAGGTTTGCACGAGTCTAAGAAGGTTCGCCTCCTTCATCCCAGCGTGCCTGTTCGCTATTCTTCTGATGAGACGACATGTCTGATTTGAACTGGCTTCTAACCTGGCAAGCGTTTCATAATTCTTCCGATTTGCCTGTATCCTCAGGCCGAGAACACGGATACAGTCGACCGCGGGGATCTCTGCGCCATTAACGTACAAGTGGATGTCCACCTCAGGCTTTTTGTGGAGCCGCCGTTTTCCGGGGGGGCATGAGGAACAGTGCTTCGGACTTTTCGGCCGAACATTTAAGTCCTTTCGGTTTCAGGTACTCTACGATTTTATCAATTGCGGTTTGCAGGGAGCTTTCAATTTGCCCGTCACTGCCCTTGTTAATCCATAATGTTAGGTCGTCCGCATAAATCGTGTGATTTAGATTCTCAATATCTCTTAACTGTTCAAGCAGTTTCAACATCACAATGTTGAAAAGGGTTGGTGATAACACCGAGCCCTGTGGCGTCCCCCCTGTTACCTAATTTAATGTCCTCGATGGATTCTTCCCCTATTTTTAAAGTGGCTTTCCTGTTCGAAAGGAAGTCCTTGATGTAGTTGTAAACTCTCTTCCCGACATTGAGTGAGGTCAGATTCTCCAAGATCGACACGTGTCTCACGTTGTCAAATGCCTTTGCCACATCTAACCCCGGATAACTTTTGTGTCTCGCGTTGGCTTGTCTATAATTTGGTCCTTGAGCTGTAGCATCACGTCGCATGCCGATAGTTTTGGCCGAAAACCGATCATGGTGTCCGGATACAGACCATTTTCTTCCATGTACCTATTGAGCCGCGTCTGAACGACGTGCTCCGTAAGCTTACCCACGCATGACGTCAGCGATATCGGCCTGAGGTTCTCGAAACTCAGTTGTTTACCCGGCTTAGGAATGAAAATAACGTTTGCGAGTTTCCACTCCTGCGGTAAAGTCCCCTTTTCCCAACACTCCTGCATGTACGTTGCGAGGTTAGCGATGGACCTATCGTCTAAATTACGGAGGATTTTGTTGGTCACTCTGTCCGGCCCTGCCGCTGATGTAGTCCTTAGCCGATTTATCTCCGCTCTCACCTCAGCAAGGGAAATAGGGGCGTCTAGGGCCGAGTTTTCTCTCCCTCCGTAATCCGGGAGAGGTTCAGGTCCGGCGGGATTGATATACCTGTTCCGAACTTCTTCTAAAAGTTCCTTCTTAGTGCCGTCAAATTGGTGCGCCATTCTTTCCAGTTGCTGTTTAGACGCTGCCTTTGTGCTATCCGGATCTAAGAGGTGGCGAAGAAGTCTCCACGTACCGGCGGTACTTATATTCCTATCCATTTCCCGACAGACGTTCCCCCCAGTTTTGCTTCGTGAGCGTGATGGCGTGCTCTTCAATTTGCCTGTTTAAAGCCGCTATCTGTTTCCTGATATTTCGATCCCATCTCCGCTGTTGAAGTCGGTTCTCTAACCCTTTCTTTTTTCTCCAGAGATTGACTAATCTCCTGTCTACCACTTCGTTCTCCCCTTCGATTTCCACCGCTTCGGTGGCTTCCTTAACAGTCCGTAGCACCCCATCACACCACTCGGCAATGTCAGAGATTGGAGCCGGGTTGTCTCTGAGGTCCCTAAAAGAGTCCCAATTTACGGCCTCTACCCTCCGTTTTCGAGGTGCTGCCGGGCCCCCCCTCTACCACCACCTCTATGATATTGTGATCGCTACCTAGGTCCTCGTTTGTGTTGCACCACGTGGCACTAGTGCCGCTCCCCGTGAAAGTGAGGTCGGGTGATGTGTCAACCGCGACACTATTTCCCTTCCTCGTGGGCTGCATCGGGTCGGTTATGAGATCCAGATTATGAGTTTGTATGTCGTCCCATAATTTCCTGCCCTTCAACGAAGCCTGCTTATATCCCCATGCCGTGTGGTGAGCGTTAAAGTCCCCGACGATCAGCAAGGGGTTGTTCCTAGTCTTACGTCGCGTTGTAGCGAAGAGATCCCCAAAGTCGCACCGCCTTTGTCTGGGAGAGCTGTATATATTTAATATGAACAAGCTGCCGCCTTTCTTTCTTCGTGGTATCAGTTCTATGAGAACGTGGTCGATGTGTGCATTCCCTATGCCATGCTGCACCGCCGTAACGTTTCGCCTGACCAGGGTGGCCACCTGCGTGCTTGCGGCTTGGCTTACGTAGGATTTATAGCCCGGCAATGTCGCCTTTCTCCCGCATTCCTGTAATGCTATTACCTCCGGTCGATCCCCGTTCCTCAGGAATTCCTGCAGGACCGCACGCTTGCGCGTGAAGCCTCTACAGTTCCATTGCCAAACGGTGTTTCTACTGGATCTGTGAGCCATGATTGCCACTAAGGTTATTCATCGGCCTTCCCAATACTTGTTGGGTGAGCTGTTCATAGGCACGGTCCCTCTTCGCAAATTCTGTTTTAAGTTCTTCAGTAAGTTTATTATCCCGCTGATGCAACTGCTGTGTGAGATTTTGGAACATCTCCAACATTCGTTTCTCAAAGGCCTTACGCCATTCATTGTCCTGGGTAGATTTGGCCTCAAAGTTTGCCTCCAGTTTTGCGATTTTCATGTCTATTACTCCATCTGTTTTCGTATCTATCACAGGCTTTTCCGCCTCTTTCGCCCTCTTCTTAGCTGGGGGCGGAGCAGCGCTCTGCTCCTGCGACCCTTCTACATTTGGCTTCTCTGGCATTTGAGGTTGGGAAACCGGTGGTGTGTTAGCCGACTTAATAGCTACCTTAAGCTCCTCTATTTGCCTACTCATCACCGCTAACTGCTCTTTAAGCATGCGATTCTCTTCCTTAATCGTAAGCATTTCTTCATCGCGTTTATCCTGGGAGGCCCTCGCTCCCCAACCCACCTTTCGGTTCGGCGACGTGGCTCTCCCACTGTTGAGGACAGCACCGCCGGAAGTCCCCTCAGTCACTGGACCGGTCATCAGTTGCTGCTCGCCTGCCTGTCTTTGCGGTAGTCTTGGGAAAGAACCTGCCCTCCCTCTCGATCCACTCCGGTGCTTCGACCGGCTCCTGGATCTTCCTTGATTCTCTTCCAGTCTGCTCGTTTGTCCTTAACCTCCTTCGCCTTCCGCTCTTCCTCTTCCTCTTCCATGCGCCGCCTGGCCTCCCATTGCCTCTTCTTTATCGTATAAGGGGTCCTGAAAGCTTCCTTGCATTTCCGGTCCGCTGTGAGATGACCTTTGCCACACAGCTTAAACTTGGGCTCACATGCATGGTCCTCGGGTGGAGCTGTCATTCCGCATCCCCGGCACTGAACATGGTCGCTGACACACACGTCCGATCTGTGTCCTAGCTCGCCACATCGGTAGCACACCTCGTATCGTTTCTTGTCGAGCACGCACCTCAGAGGTACGCCGTAACAGTACATCCACCTGGGCACCGTCTCGTTTTGGAAGATAATGACTGCCGAAGTGGAGTTGCCCAGCTTTCTAACTCCTAGTATCTGCGGGTTCCTCGGATTACCGAAGGCCTCAGTCAGTTCCTCTATTGTCAATGTCGGGTCGATGCCGTGCGCCACACCCCGCCCGCTATCTTCGTGCGGCGCGAGGTACGCCATGACGTCGTAGTTCTTGCCTTCGACCACGATAGACTTAATCCTGGTCACCTTCCAGACAGTGTCCATGTCGGGAGTGCTGAAAATCAGGGTGCCTTGCCTGTCATTAACAATAAGCACTTCCTTTTCTTGTCCCTTAACCCACGAAATTTTCGCTGCCATGCGTACCGCCGCACTCAGCCTGGTGTTGGGAACTTTTGCGAGCGCCAGCCCGCTCTTCGGACGAATGATTATCTTGTAGTCGTTTGCCGGCAGCCGCGGGAGGTAGGACGCAACTGAGCGCTCCGCGATCTTGTGCCCCAGCCTTTTGTATGCGGCGTTCGCCGCCGCCGTCTTCATCTTCTTGTCGCCGCCGGGCTCGGCTCCGCGCTCTGCCCGGGCGTTGCTATCTTGGCGTCCTTGTCTGTCGCCTCTAGCTGAGTCCTGTAGCTCTTTCACATGTTTTCCCACTTTCGTGATCCAGTCCGCGGCTCTAAATTCTTCGGGGGTAATTTCAGTACCCTCCACGGTCACCTCCATTGCCAACGCGTCTACACAACGGGGCTCCGAAGCGAACGCCGGGGGCGTCGGCCACCGCCGAGCCGCCGCGTTTGTTCAACGCTAGCGTTAGGCTGGGCTAGGCGGAGACGCAGTCGACACCAAAATGGCCATAAAATGTCCAAAAACCTACTTACAGTCCTGAAACTGAGGTCTAGATGATCCCTGGAGCTTCAGACGGGCGATCACACGAGTTATTTTTCTGTAACTGCACAATTTCCACCAGACAAAACAACTTTCCACGGAGCTGATGTGAGCCACATCCAAACTCCCTGGCCCCCCTGGCGGATCTCTCCCGTGAGTCTGGAAGAATTCGGATCATCTTCAGATTTTGTTTCGTTGGCAGCGACCGGAAGTAATGGGACCACTTTGTGGGATGCAGTATAGATAAGCAAAGCGTCACTTCTTCCAAAACGTCATTTTGAATTAGAGGAGTGACGATACAGTCGTAAACAGAGTGCACTCCAAGAGGCTGCTGGCCTGTGGACATGATAGTCAGTGTGCGTATTACAGGGTTTTCCTTGATTATTCGCGCTGCCAGGGCCGTGCTCTCTTCTGTACCTTCGAACATGCGGAGTGAGAGTTTCTCAATGCTCCTATTTTCCAAAACGCCTCGAAGCACGGCTATTCGCAGAGATTGGTTCCTCATGGTCAGAGAGAGGACATTTAGCGCAGTGGTCGAGCTGAGGTAGTCTTGTAGAGTTTGAAGGTGCACGTCGCTATCGAGCGAGAAGGCGCTGATATTCAGCTCTTCGAGAGTTGGTTTCCTCATCAACGTGGTCACGAGCATGCCGATCATCCGCTCATTGGTAATCTTGCCCGATAGGACCAGACACTTCAGGGATGTTGACACCTGCAAAAGTACTCGAAGAGGTGCTATGTAGGGGTCCGGTGGAAGCTCCGAGGTCGATAAATAGAGTCTTTCAATTTTCGTCAGGCAAGGCAGCATTTCAGAGACGGTGGTTCCTGCTGACGCTTTGATGTCACTTATCGACAAACTTTTGATGCACCTGTTTTGAGATGCCGCGCGTAGGAGAGACAGGCTTGTGTTCTAATCGACAGAAAGCTTGAGCATGACGCAACCGATACACCGATGTGTTCTAAGCAACCATTCAAGATGTTCCGAGTATTGTGGAAGTTGCCCTGAATCTATGTCTTGCACGGGTAGTGGTGCGAACATGAAATTTGATACGAATAGTTGGCCTGACGTCTCAGGCTTCTCTTGAATTTCATATGGAGAACCAAGGAGTAGCTTTTTCCAAGTCCCCAACTTTGTGACAATCTGACACGTTTGTTTCTTCGAGGCTGTGCAGGGAAGGAGGTGATCGGCAACCTTCCCTTCCAAGGACTCCATCTTGTACTCGTTTGGCTGGCGAATGCCTCGAATCGTAATCTTCGGTCAGTGAGGCAGTCGCGTACCTTCGGGATGTCTCCACTGCACCTGCACAAATAGTAATGTTCTTTATTGTAAAACATGTCCTACGCTCACAAGCCTTCCTTCACGTTTTATAACCAGTTGTGAATGTTGGCGGAAAGAGAAAACTTTAACCAAAAATTTTAATTTTAGGAATGTTGTAAGGACCACTCTGCAATACTGTTGGCGCAATGGTGCATTCTTCTGTCAAACTTACCACGAGCGTTAGTCCACGTCGCGGTGGCCCCAGTATAAGGTGAGTTGAGCGGAAGCTCAGTAATTTACAATTTTTTTTATTGTTAAAGGCTACATAGATAGATAGATAGATAGATAGATAGATAGATAGATAGATAGATAGATAGATAGATAGATAGATAGATAGATAGATAGATACACAGACGGATGGACGGACGGACAGACAGACAGACAGACAGACAGACAGACAGACAGACAGACAGACAGATAGATAGATAGATAGATAGATAGATAGATAGATAGATAGATAGATAGATAGATAGATAGATAGATAGATAGATAGATAGATAGATAGATAGATAGATAGATAGATAGATAGACGACTCATTACGCTGAACGATTTACACATCCAAAATAGCACTGGATGAATGTTATGCTAACTAATGTATGACAGTGCTGCAAATTTCACGCACAACGTACGACCTCGCGAAACCGCTGAGCACGTGGGTGTGGATGCGTAAGTGGAGGGTAAACGACGAGTCCGTACCACAGCCATGAATGGACGTAACAGGCTCAGCAGTCCAGGTCAGGCCATCAGGCAGCTGAACACCGAGCAGGCACGCGAGTAGAACGATCGGAACTTGCCCGAGCAGAGTAACGGCCCAGTAGAAGCTACTCGGTCATCTGCCAAAGATTATAGCCGCCTGCAATCATGAGCTTCGGAGTCAATTGATGATGATGATGATGATGACCTCTTGCTCATGGCACTCACCCACAAAGGGGGATCGGCCAAGAACCGGGTGGCGGGATCTTTGAGTTAAGTACCTATGGAGCTAAAAATAAACGCTGTAACATTAGATTAAAAAGAAAAAAAACATAGCTAATAAATGAAAATTCTATAGAGCAAACAGTCAGACTATCAGATGGGATGTTTGACGGATGTAACAAGAGGTTGAAATTAATAATGCAAATAAGCCAATATACACTAGCATGGTAATCTTTTTGTTTCATGTATGTCATCAAACACCGCAGAGTAGACCTCCCTGTGGTTATAACCTAATGCAATGCCACCAAATGATAAAATTAGCGCAACATTCATTTGTAATCCCAACTTTTGAAGGGGAGCTACGAGGTATCTTTTTCTGTGTTTAGAATACCGGTGACAGAATAAAAAAATGCTTGCTTACTTGCTTGCTTGCTTGCTCCTTGATACTGCTCCTACCCATTATGGGGGATTGGTCAAGATTGATTGATTGACATAACTTTAATGAGGTCCTGCGGGACGTGCTTTAATGTAGATGTAAATGGTTGTGGTGATAATGATGATATCCTTCAAGTAATGCTCATGCTAAAGCTGGGGAATTTGCCAAGAATTCTCAATGTCAATATTCATTTTAGCGTATTTTTCACGTCACAGCGTTCAAAAGCTCGTTTCAGAAAGTCCAGAGTCGGAGTCGATGTAGGCGGCATCGTCTTTGGTTCTGAGCGAAAAATGGCCGCTCTCCGTGAGCGAGAATTCGAGATAGATACAAACAAATCAACAATAAAAAAAATTCCCATCTCCCGCTAAAGGGAAGCATGTGTGGATGCGAAGCAGCGGAGAGATGGATAGCTTGAGCGGGAATTTTATTGAAAGGATAAATGAGAATGTATAAGAGAAGACGGAGAATGTGGTGGTTGCGTGTTTATTTAGGGAACGTGTGCGATTCCTTGCGTCGGTGCACGGGGTGCTTTGAAGACGACGGCCTTGTGATCGGTGAAGTGTAGCGTCAGGGGTCCTTTGAAGAGTTTTCATTGTGAAGTTTGCGAAGATGAGGTCTATGCACGTTCCCCTTATGGTTGTCGGTTGTATGTTGTCGTCGGAAATGCGTCGCAACGAGTACACGTCTATCATGTGGTGGACGAGCCAGTCGTTCGTGGTTATATCCACGTTGAAGTCACCCGCAAGCACGAAGAGCGTGTAGCTGTATGTACTGTGCCATTGCCTTCTCTAGGTAACGTTCGACGTTTTCTCTGGAGCCGTTCTCTCTAGAGTAGAGAATGGGGGGTGAGTGTAGGAGAGAATAGGGGGAGGGTACGCGCATGCGCTGAAGGGAATGTGGGACGCAGGGGCCGCTCCGTAGAGTAAAGGGGGGTGAGCGTAGGAGAGAGAGGGGGGAGGGGGACGCGCATGCGCTGTGGTGGTGTGGGACGCGGGAAGGAGGGACGGACTAAGCCCCCCTCCAAACTCATGCAAGCAAGATCAAGGAATACGGTCAACCTGGGCGACCGACACCACCTGCCTAGCAATTGCTAGGCAGCCTCTCTGTGCTCTCGGCCATGACTCTGATGACTGTAGTAGTGGTTGACGGCCTTCATATTACTACAGTGTTCTGGTTCGCATAATGGGTGCTTCTTCATGAAAGTGGCCGGACGCGGGACGGGGGACGGGGGACGGGGGGACGCGGGAGGGACGGACCGAGCCCCGAGCATAAGATGCTCTTCGCATCTAAAAATATTTTGTTCGAGTGAAAACCAGACCCAGGCATTCTGCGTGGCAAGGAGGTGTTCTACCACGCTGCCATGTAAGCGCTTCAAACGCCTTCGTAAAAAATGCTCAGAGAATGTCATTTTATGGGAGTAGTGCCCCTAAGGCATGTAGTATTGCGTGGCAGAAGCGTACAATCTCACCAGGTGTCGGACTATGTGAATAGCGTAACCAGCGGGTGGCTGAAAGCTGCCCACATATTACAAGCTGTGCAGCTGCGCAGATGTGCTTGTTGTCTTAAGGACGTGTAGTGGGTACTTCGGCAATTCGCAAAGCGAAGAATTGCGGCGTAGTGGGCACTTAGATAGTGTGCTTGCAGTAGTCATTCTAGGATAGTTTGAAACGGCCGACTTTATGCGCACGAACGTTATTTTCTTTGCGACACGGTTGAAAGTGTGCGCACGGGTCCCGACTGCGCTATCGCGTTTAACTCTGGAAGGTGAAGCTCAAATGATCTTCAAGTTTTTGTCATATCGTGGCTCCCGCGCTTTATTCCGGTAGCGAGCACCTCTAGCGAATCGCGGAGGCAATGTTTCCAACGACGAGATTCAGGCGCGAGACGCGCGGACTTACACATTTTGCTGACCAAACTTCTTGCATAGCTTCCTGTGCGTTGCATCTGATTTATGAAACGGAGTACAGGATATACACAATCGTTTGTCGCTTAAGATTTGTTACAACGTGTTCTAAGGGATCTATAGTCGTAAAACAGCACGTTCTGGAAACTATCACTGAACCAATCTGGTCAAAATACGAAAAAAGATATTGAAATTCGTGACGTCACATTTATCAACTTTGATGTAGCGCGAAACAACACACGGACAC
>JALIZH010023700.1:0-12029 GCA_030522465.1 Rhipicephalus appendiculatus | reverse complement strand
AAACTCCTCTAAATGTGAGTTGCGTATTATGAAGAATAGAACGGTTTCTAGGTTGAAAAATTATGTATTTTGTTTTCTTAATATTCAATTCTAATTGATTTGTTTTCAACCATACAGACAAATTGTTAAGCCAAAGGTTTGCTTGTTTTTCTAGACTACACATATCTTGACCGGAAAAAAATACGTTAGTGTCGTCTGCATATAATACTATATGTGGTGTTAGAGGTACGTTTACAATATCATTTATGTAGAATAGAAACAGAAGTGGCCCGAGTATGGAACCCTGTGGTACGCCGTAATTTATCTTGCCCATTTGGGACTTTGAGTGCTTTATATCAGTATACTGAAACCGATTAGTCAGGTAGCTTCTTATTAAATTAAGAGATGAGCCTCTTATTCCGTATTCATTAAGCTTTTGTAGAAGAATGTCATGCTTAATGGAATCGAACGCTTTCTTGAAATCAAGAAATATTCCGATTGTGTGGTATTTTTGCTCAAAATTATCGATTATTTTATCTTTGACAGATAATAGGGCTTTTTCAGTACATTTGTTCTTCTGAAACCCGTATTGATGTTCTGTTGTAATTTTTTTTGAGCTACAGAAGTTTGAAAATCGTACATGAATGACCCGTTCTATAATTTTCGAGAATATGGGCAGAACAGAAATGGGTCTATAATTACTCATGTCATTTTCTTCACCACCTTTGTGAATAACAGATACTTTGGATATTATGTAGCACAGATACTTTGGATACGATGTGGCCCAAGGAACCAAAACACTCTGTGTAATCGGCTTCGTGAATTTTATTTCCGTCCGTAGTCTGCGCTTCGAGGCAGCAAAATGTGTACGTATGACGTTCAACTCCGAGGAATCATCGATACGGATGCAACGGCAATCTGCATCGCATCCAGCTGCTTATTCTCAAAGGCAGCGCGTATGTGTACTTCCCTTAGCGCTGTGAATTCCCCGTTACGGATTAGATGCTTTGTTGGGCAGGCAAATTTTGTTTGTACATATGTGATCGATCCACAAGTATGTACAAGCGAGACAACAGATTTCGGTGACTTCTATTGTGATTTCTATTGCAATAAAGAACATGCACGATATGACAGTATTAAAACTAGAGAGATGTTCCTGTTAAATGGGACAATTTGGTGTAGCGATTTGCACATTATTCCCCATTCTTCGAATTCTGCTTACCGCTGCCTAGTTCAGGCCTAAATGGTAGGAGGTGTGTTGGCGGTGACGCGTTACAAGTAACGGCGTTACCGGTCACGCGTTATTTCTTTCGGTAACGTACCGCTTACCATTTCAGAACAGTAGCGAATAAAGTGCTTACGTCAACATTTATCGGTAACCCGAGGTGTCGTGTTACTGTAGAGTGATCATGCGAATTATCACGAGAGTTTTAAGCAATACTCCTTCGTGTCGCTGGCGCCACTTTCCCAGAACTCACCCCGACACTGTTTTGTCGCAGCGTACCATCCACTGCGTCCGTTTAGTGTCTATGTAGCATTGGTCCGGAGGTATTCATTAAGTAGAGAATTATTCTTATTTTAATGTGATTTGAATACACACAAAAACAGAAACACATGTGCACAACTCCGATTGTAAATGTAATCAGTAAACTGGGGAGGAGCAAATCATGCAGGGAAATGTGTTTCAAGTCTAGATGACTAGACTGACGGTAGCTGGTTACCCACTTCACGTGCTGGCTTCTGTAGCGCAAAATACTTTGAAAGGGATGAACTCTTATAAGACCACCGAACGTGGGAGTAACACTAATGTTAGGAAAGTGCAAGCTAGCAGATCCACTGTTTTACCATACTTTCATAAAACGTCACATGATTTGAAGCGGATTGGCCAGCGGGTTAATGTCAGTGTTGCTTTCTATGTGCCAAATAAACTGTCCAAACTATGTAACCGTGCCAACATCCTTACCAAGGAAGGTCTCGCCTGTATCAAGACACACAAATCGCCATTCGTGTCTTGTGTCGGGAACGTGGTCTATCGCATACCCTTGTCATGCTGCAAAAGCTACATCGGCCAGACTGGCTCATGTTGAAATGACAGGCTTCGTGAGCACAACCGTAACGTAACAAGAGCCGTTAGTGGTGATACAGGTGTACATTGAAAGCAATGTGGTTGTCGCCTTGATTTTGAAAAAATGTGATGTATTAGCAAGGAGCCGTAATCAGTGGCGGAAAGAAATGATCGAGGCGCATAATATTGCAATGTTAAAAGAAAACTGGGTCAGCACACCATCTATTTTATTATCTGACAAAGCAATTTCATTTCTCTCGGCTAACCTGGCATGATTGTTCCGCTTACGCTACGCAAGCGCAGCATCATGCGATGATGACCATCCCATTACCTTTTTTGTTTCTATGTCTTGGTTTGATACAATTTTGTTTGTGACGAGTGTCCCCACGTATGTATTTATATACATTTTTTTCACCAGAATAAATTTCAAATTACAGTGAAACCTCGGTGATACGATCACAGCTCATACGAATTTCGGGCTGATACGAATTTTTCTTTGGTCCCGGCCAAGGCCCGTTGGCCTCAAATTTAATAGAGTACGGTTGTTGCGAACTGATTTTCACCCCGCGACGTTTGATACGCACGTGCGCTACCGCCCAGGTACGAAAAGGTGCTGTCCGGCTGTCGCGGAAGACGCGCCAAGCACGTGCGAGCGCAGCAACGCAGGCGCGGGCAGGTGCGCCGCACCGCCAGATTGTCAGAATCACGTGCAAGAAAAGTACAGAATAAACCTTCAGAGACGCGGCACGGCCTCCGAGATGGTGCGCGCGAATCTTTCAGGCTCTACTGTGCCTCCGTGTGTCTTCGCGTTTAGATTACAGAGGGCATTGGCGTCATGCTTTTTTTTTTTTCTAACGCGTCGACGCGGGCTGCTCTCGTTGTACTGTGTTTACACGTGCCTGCCTCGTGCATCAGACATCCTATGACGTGGACGAGGACCGAAAATAGGCGAGGACGGTCCTGGCGGAGGAGTCAGGCCTCACAACGTCAACATGAGCGACTGTTGAGGTCGCACTTGTGCGGGCACGGTCGTAAATCTACCAAAAAACATCCTCAACACCACCGCGATAACAAAATTATACCATAGGACCATGGTTCTGAAATCTTGTGGCCTTGATCTATCGTGCCAAAGTGCTTCTTCTGTTACTTTCGCCGCAGTACCATGCTGTCATGCGAAAAAGCATACTAAAATTTGGAAGGGGCTAGGGCTGTCACCGGTCACAACGCACATGGTTCATTAATTAAACACGCGCGTACGGGCCGTATATTTACGAGTGCTGGTATGTTTGCCTATATCTAAAAACTGACAATCATTCAAAGTTCTTCGTGACGTTGCTGCGGCCTAGAAAAGCAACAAATGAAAATGTACGCCAGCTTTCTTTTTGACGCATGCTAATTTTCCATGCTTTCTGGTGATACAAATTTCGGATGATACGAATATTTTTGGTGGTCCCGTGAGATTCGTATCACCGAGGTTTCACTGTATAGTCACCGCTTCCTGTGGTGTGTTGCTCGTTACCTGCTTCGTCTTCGTTTTTACCGCGCTGTTTCCTGATTGAAAAAAGCATGCGCCTCCTCCGCGCGCGATTTGGTGAATAATTGAAGTGCCGCTCGAGGACTTTTCGGGGACTTAATCTCCTTCAAGAAACGCTGCTAGCATCTTTTGTTTATGTTTCTGGCACGAGTTTGCTCATAATAAATAATTATTCTACAACATGTCCCTCATTCGCTTAAAAAAAAACGATATTCAACAACCTGAGAGGAGAAGGCAATGATCTGCAAATCTCGCAAAGCCGAGGCTAGATCTGCCGGCAACCTACAACATCCCCATCGGCATCATCATGAATTGCACGTTACAATTCTACGAAACAGCTTGACGAGACGGGGGCTGCAACGGAATATCAGCGCATGAGAATATAGAAGGATGCGACTTCGTGTGCCCTCTCTTGCGGCCCGTTTCTTGGTACTGCACTGGGGTATTTAAGGTAAACCAATTCACCATAAGTAACGCTGCTGCTGCGCAAGCTAATTTTCGCATAACAGCAGAAAATCATTATTCTATTTTTTTTTTTTGTAAACAACTTCAAGCATAAGAAATAAAATCGATTTGTTGTAAAGGAAAGCTTCGCGTCGCAAACAAGTAATATCGGATTAGAGTGGCGGAACGCTGAGATCTGGATTGTGCAATGTATCATGGCCATTACTATAGGTCTCGCAAGAATTTATTTGGGCCTAATCAAGAATTTCAGATGTCGAACATGGCATTTGAAGCATCAGGGTGCGGCGAAAAATTATTGTGCATCGTCACGCACTGAAGCGCGAAATCAGGAACGATTTATTCGGTTGCAGCAGTGCGTTCAGCACAATCCTCTCATAGAATTGACTACTAGAACCACTTGTTGCACGACCTCACAGCACTTTCGTTGTCTTGTGTCGTGATACCTCATCTCTGAATTACCAGCTCTGTACGTGTGCAACCTGCTTTGAATGTCCGGTACTAATAATGATAATAATATCTGGGATTTTGCGTCTCAAAACCGCGATATGATTACGAGGGACGCCGAAGTGGAGTGTTCTGGAAATTTTGACCATGTGGTATTCTTTAAAACGGGCACTGACATCGCACAATACACGGGCTTGTAGCAATTCGGCACCAACGAAATGCGGTCGCCGCGGCCGGGGATCGAACATGCGACCTTCCAGTCAGCAGCCGAGTACCATGACCGCTACACCACCGCGGCGGAGTGTCCTGTCTCAGTTCTGACATCATTATAACGCAAGAGAGATAGAAAGACAGTGAGGGAAATCAGGAAAAGGCGGGAGGTCATTGCGTTCTTTGAAACAAGCGGTATCGCCGATGGTCGTAAGTGTTTCTGTGCTGCCCTTGAGGCGTATTTATTTAAAAAAGGAAAAAAAAAACGGTCTCTTGAAATTCTTAGAATATTAAGAAAAAGATTCTTTTCGTTGTTTCAAGGTTTTGACAAGATTAATATTTTTTTTTCCTTTTTCTATGTTCCATTTGATTCTTCCCCAATGCTGCATGGTACTTACGAGACATGTTTTAAGGAATTTGAACCAATCAGCGAACCGCTATCTCTGGAGCGAATCGATGGCTTCTGTACTACAAACATTCTTGTAGCGCAATTGCAGATTCAACTTCGCGCTCTCGTTTGGTTGACAAATTTTTTTACTTCGATTTTCTTTCCCTGCAGCCTCAATCGAACCTTCTGCATTTGTGACAATGTCGCTATACAAAGGCAATCATGGAACGAAAAATTCACTCCGTATTTTCTCTTGCCAAAACCACAATACAGTAATAAGTCACGTGGCACTGCGTGGACCCCAAATTAACTTCAATGATGCATGAAATGAGAAATATGTTTCACAGCCACCCACCTAACGCCGCTGGCCCCGGTCGCGATTTGGATGCGCGAATTCGCAAGGTCAAAGTACAGTAGCCACGCCTAGGTAGGGGCAACGCCCCCCTTTATTTTCATCAATGCCAGGGAAACTCTAGGTGGTCTAGGTAGTCAAAATTACCCCCCACCCCCCTTTCGTCCCCCTATACGAAATCTTTCGTATTATACTTCATCGTTCAAATAATATCTTTGTTTTTTACCAGTGCTGCACTTAGGTGTAGACTAGTGCTTGACCCTGTCATGCAGCCGTACGAAGAGGAGCGTTCGGTCTGCGAACTCACCGTAGGGTGTTCCACTTGTAGCGAGTCTAGGAAACCAGAGAAGTCCGGTCGCCCGAAGTGGGTGATTGCCCTCAGCCCGGCGAACAGACTCCAGTTCGATATCCTCTGGAAGTGCCGCTCGCAAATATACTAAAAAAGGAATAAAAAACAAAAGACAGACACATAAACGAATGCTTTTAGATCGCTTTTTTTGGTCCACGCTTGGGGCACTCGAAAGAAGATCCGCGCATATTACGTTTTGCCCCTCTCGACAAAGCGTTTAATATATCTCGGAGAGCAGATGTTTCAGTGTACGTGATACGTTGTCAGTGGCGTAGCCAGAGCAACGAGGGAAGGGTGTTGAACCTTCCTTCCGAAATGTTTCACTTTTGGATGTGTGTATATACAGGTACACATACAAGCGCACGCACGAACATACATATATGGTTGCCCCCCTCCTCTCCCCAAAATAATTTCTGGCTGCGCTACTGCGTTCAATGCTGTGGTCCCTTGGCTATGTTTACGTTTTCAGTAGCTTTGTTATTCATAGTAACCTTCTACTCGCACTGATATTCCTGTAAGTATAATATCCTATTACTGACATTAGCATAAAGTGAGTCACACTCATAACAGTTCGCTTCACACGCTTATACTTGTATCAACAGCGCCTATTTTTCAACTCGATAAACAAACGTCATCGTATCAAAACCCATATGAAACTGCCCTCTTAATATTCCACGCTGTTCCCATGTACGAAACTAAGTACGCTTCCTGGAATGTCGCTATGCTTCTGATTCCCGCGCGAAATGACGAACACTTGGAGACACCTTCGTAGCGTTTGAATAGCGGAGGTAATTTCGGGCGGCCAGGTTCATTGCGTTTGCCGTCACTATATACACACTTAATCAGATCGCGATTAAATGCTGGCTATATCCAGGAAACCAGACGAAAAAATGTCCGGTTTCCTGGCTGTATCTGGCGCTTTAAGCGGGACCTGATTAAGAGTGTACTAACCTTAATCAGCTGTACACTTCGCCGTCGTACCGTTTTTTTGCTGATCTTAATCAACACGTCGTTGGCTCACCAGCATGGTGGTCCTGAGGTCGAACTTGTAATAGAACTGCTTGATGAAGATGTGCACGCTCACGAGGCCCTTGGCGTCTCGCTCTTCGACCTGGCGGATGATGTCAGTCATCCACTCGAAGTGTTTCTGGGTGCGGGTGACCCAGATGAAGTAGACCTTCTTGTACGCCACACGGCCCCCTCCAAGACTGGAGGCCCGCTGCGCGATGTCCTTAAGGATGGAGGCGAACGGCGTGACGCCGATGCGTCACGCCGTTCTCAAACTACACTCGTCTCTCAAACTACACTCGATCCATCGTCGAATTCCTGCTTGACGAATTCCCTGCCAAGATCCATCGTTGAATTCCTGCTTGACGCAGCACGTGCACCGCCCCTCCGGCGCACCCGGTGCGTCAGTTTCGGTATCTCCGGCACCGCGGTGTGGAAATTCGACGATGGATCTCTCAAACTGCACGCGATATTTTCGATTTTTAAAAATTAGGCTCGCCATATATTGTGACATAGAACAACTTCGCCATATAAACAACCACCCTCTAATTGATAATTAAAAAGTTCATTGAATTATTTTGTTAATTAGCCACTTCTGAGTGATCTGATTACTGGCAAAATCTTTCCGCCTCGGCCTAGAAATTGGCTGCGAAGGCGACACGTGCCTAACTAATATAGTTTTTTTAAGGAAAAATCTGTATTGCTTAAAAAAAAACACCCTGTATATATATATATATATATATATATATATATATATATATATATATATATATATATATATATATATACATATATTTGCACACCAGGGGCGCACCCAGAAATGTTTTTCGTGGGGGGGGAGGGGGGCACCTCCTTGATTTCGGGGAGGGCACCTCATGAAATGGTCATTTTTCGCTCTCTATGCCATGGCGAAAAAAAAATTTCGGGGGGGGCACGTTCCCAGTGGGCCACCCCCTGGCTACACCACTGTATAACACATATAAACTATAAAGTATGAAATAAGAAGTGCAACAAGTCTACAAGTAATGATTTTGCGTTAGCTGATGGCAACTGAAAAAAAATGCGGCATATTTATGTAATCTTAATGCATTATATATATACATATATATATATATATATATATATATATATATATATATATATATATATATATATATATATATATATATATATATGTTACGTGACTCGTAAACGGTGTTTAACAGCGGTTTATGTACAGGGGACGGAAGGCAATTGTGCGCTGGTACTGCGTGTCGTTCTTCTCTTCTATCTTCTGTTGCTGTTGTCGCTGCTGTTGCCTCACTTGACTGAACCTACTGTATTGCCTTTTCTGTGTGTACGTGTTCTTGTTCCACTTTCTATAGAGCCTTCTTTCCGTTACGTATACAGGCCAGTATAGAAGCGAAAAAACGACAGAACGACATAAAACTTTTTCGAACTGAAATCAAGCGCGTCATCACCTAGCTTCTTCGTGGATTGATATTTTCACAGTGTGATGCCAGAATATTTGCATATTTTGAGCATGCGACCCAAAAAGAGAGATCGTAAACTTGAATTACAATCTATACATGCTTCAAAGGCAGAACAAAGCTATAAAGTATAAAATAGAAGTACGACACGGCTACGAGTAATGATTTTGCGTTAGCTGATGACAACCAAAAAAAAAAAAAAGCGGTATAGTTATGCAATATTAATGCATTATGTAATGCTACGGAAAGTCCTGTAAGCGAAGACTCTTTCGCAATATAAAAAAGCAGCTTCCTTGATCTAGATTGATTCACGCCTTCAGTGGAAGTTTCCGTATTGCTCAGTCAAAAAAAGCGTTCGATTGATATATTGCAATACCGTACATGCAATATTCGAGACTTTCGCGACAACGCCAGCGCGGTTACTGTGCGCTGAAACTTTCTTAGCACTTGCCTTGTATCGGAGAAAGTTGCTTGCGTAAGCGGGATAACATTTTTCAGCGTCAGGAACTCGTCTAAGGCACATTGCCGAAACGTTATAGCGGACAACAATATCTTGCTTAGAAAGCGAAATCTCCTTTGACACGTTATATAACACTGTTATATGTCTTTTTCAGACTTACGGCGCATCGCGACAATACAGCTCTCGCTTTAGTTTTTCATATTTAGATTATTGATATTAGAAATTTCATAGAGTAGTTAACAATAGTAAGAACGTGAAAAGGTCAGAGGGATACAAAGTCAGGTTTGCTGCATGACCTTATTTATCACACGCGCATGCGGCACACGTGTACATAGTTTGGCTCTTACGTTTCGAAAAGAAAAATAACTTTTATGACTTAAAAATTCGACAATTACTATTACTTAAAAAAAAGACAAGAAAGCTTGTAAAGCGGATGCACTTTTGCTGCAATCTATGGTCGGTTACACCTATAAATTTTAGCTAGATGCCCGGTTATATACGGCCTTGTTTTTCAATGCAGCTGCTAGGCTTTTGGTCAGGCCCTGCGGTATCACCAGGAAACTATCGTCATGAACCACCTCTACCTTATATGGCACCTTGCGTCACCTAGCTCCTGGCACAGCTGCTCGACGCGCACTCTCATGCTGAGCCGATTCGCCTGGCGTGGGATGCAATCAAGATCATGCTAATACAGAGAATGCGCAATATGGTCTCGCTAATTAAGGCGTTGTTAAGTCCATGGTAATTAGGATGTAGCTTTTCAGGACTATGCCAATTAATAACGCGCCAATTAAGATCTTGGTAAGACCATGTCAGTTAGCGGGCGTTAATTATTGAGCTTTTTAATTAAGACCACCTGTTGAAACCTTGCTAATTAGCACCCTATGAGTCAAGATCATGCGGATTGATACCATGCTAAATTACCACGATGATTCGGCACATGGCGATTAAAGTCTTTCTAATCAAGCAGTACACTGTAAACCGTTTCACACCCTTAAGGGTGGATTTTCGATAAAACACCCATCGGATACCCATTTTTTTTTGCCAAGATTATCCAAAAGGGTGGAATTTCACGTAAACCACCCTTTGCGCACCCTTTTTTCATTTTTGGGTGTACTATAGGTGTATGATCACAAATTACACCCTAGGGTGTATGTTCACAAATTCCACCCAAGGGTGTTTCTTTAAATGTTACACCTATTTTTTTTTTTTAGATGCATCAATACGTATCACATGCCAACGGATACAATCAAAACCTGCATAGCAACTTTTCGGTGAAAAGATCGATGTTTCGGCTTTTGTTTTCATTTCACTTTTTTATTCGCCGACATATACCGCGCTATATACCGCATTTAATGTACCACTCTCTTGTTTGCATTATTCACAAGATTCCTCACACGTTCAACGGCTTCATGGGTTGACTTTGTGTGATTCATACTAAAAGTATTTTGCAGCCCCTCGTAACCATTCATCATTCTCACGGAAAGGATGGTAAAAGAGATGGTGTTGCGCTTAAACATATATCATGAAACGATTACACACTGTTTTCGACAGGTCATCATGCGCGTTTTCTAATTTGAAATCACAATGAGCTTTTCCTTTAGAACACCTGTTTTATTTACAGTGGGGTGCACATATTCCTGTACATTGAAGTATTTCACATCAATTCACAAGTCACTGATTTTACCAGTGAGTTATATTTAAACTTATGATCACGAATCAGCTCAAAGTGACAGTATGCCGCGTACGTATTACCATGAAACTAGGCATGTTTACATTGAACTGTCTGCGCTCACTCTGCTGCAGCTGCTGTACACGCATGGCACGCCGCAGCACAGTTTAGGCGCACACCCGCTAAGCACAAGTGAACTTCTCTAATGGGACGCATCACTGTGCGGGCGCTTTATTTTTTCATTTTCTTTTTTTTTTCTTTTTTTTCTCGAGGAACCCTCGTGGGTCGTAAATTGTACGCGTGAGCGATCACAGACGACACCAGTACAATGTACCCGTGCCACAAGAAGGAGGAACGGCAGTTGACTTGTGGCATTGTGATTGACAGGTTCATGATTTCTTGTTGCGCTGCGAATGACGAAACGAGGACGATACAGGGACTACAGGACAGGTGGTGCGCAAACTCACTCATTCGCAGCACAACAAGAAACCATGAACCACCACCAACTAGCCCAATTCATCGCTCTGCTAAATGTGTTTGACAGCCCTTACCATTGCCTTACAATGCACACAGTGATAGCACATTCGTATGCTTGCACGAAATTCACCACATGAAATAAAAGCAAGCTTCATTGCTACTGCGTCGGTAAAAAGAGCGTATTCTCCAAGATATCTTATCAGCGTTTGCTGAATGGTGGAATGTTATTTAAAAACAGGCTGTTAGCACAGCAGGGGCGTGGTCAGACTTTATGCAGAAGCGGGGGGGGAGGGGTCCGACCCCTCTGTATGTTAGTACATTTTTGCCAGTGCTTGCACACATGCGGGTCCAAATAAACGTAGAAAAGGGGCGGGGGTGAGTCGAATACCGAACACCACCCCTCCCCCCCCGCCCTTCCCTAGCCTCCTAGTTATATCTATTATGCACAGGTAACGAAATTTTAACTCCAACTCGTCGAAACAATGCCCCGACGACGCCCTACTCGAAAAAAGGAAAATGTGAATCTCGAAGGCTACGAATTTGCCACTTGCACACGTCAGCCGTAGCTGAAAAAAAAAGAAAACCCCGCTTTAAAGCTCTACTAGCACAAACATGTTGTTAAACATAACATATTACAATATGTCTTGGTTTTTTGTTTTGAAAGATTATTATAAACCGGCGCTGCTAAAGTCAATTCGCTGGTATAGCGATATTAATCTCGGAGGCGATGACTTTCGGTTTCGGACTCAGGGCAACTGCGCGTCACGATCATCATCAACAGGCGACCTTTGAATCTGTCGTTGACATGTCGTGTGCGCGTTTGCTGCATGCTAACGGTGGCGGATTGTTCATCGATTCACCTGCTTTCTCTTGGATGTGTGCTTCGACGGCTTCCACGGTGACGTAGTTCACGCGTACAAAAGATATAGTGCGTGTCACTGCAATCTCCGAATCCGTCGTGGATCGGCAAGTACGGAGCAACGACTTCGGTGCGGCGCAGTGCGTCTCCTCTGTCAACGGCTTCCGTTGAAGCTAGTGTTCGCCGCAAGCTGAGTGCTTCCAATCAAGCATTCAACGAAGTGTACGCTGGGGGAGCCACTAGGAGAGCGCTTTTGGATTTGGTCCTATTGCTGAAAAGGTAAGCTTTCGTGCTTGCG
>JALIZH010023699.1:0-17355 GCA_030522465.1 Rhipicephalus appendiculatus | reverse complement strand
TCAGGCGGCTAGCACTACTATCCATCAGGGGAACGTGCATAGGCATCGCTTTCTCCAACTTTGCATCGCTTTCTCAAACTAAAACCTTTGCAGAAAGATCCCTTAACTTTATACTTTACGGCCCACAATGCCCTTATACTCAAGGGGAAACGTTCTCCGGAGCTTAAAGTCATCTACGATCAGAGATGAAGAGCAACTTTACAGAACTCCCATCACTGCTTCGCATACAACTCAGGGCTCCCTTACGGGGGAGATCTGCGCGATTTTTTCCCCACAACTGCTACTTACATCTTTCTTTCTGTGATACTTTTACACAGCCTGGCCAGTTTTTCGGGCGCATAAAACATAGTGCAATGCCGTTCCTTGTGGCCACCCATTTAACGTTGTGAGACAAGCCACCAAGATATGGCATCACTTCAACATATTCCTTCTCGAGAATTCCATGCCTTCGTGAACCTTCACTGGCTTCTTCCTCGTCATCTTGCTGAACAAGGTTTCAGCCACAGCCACAGTTGTCAACAGTGAGTTCGGGTACCCTGCTGAAGTTAACACTTTCGTGGACTACTCACCACTGGTCCACTAAAAATGAAGGCAACAGTTAGCCGAAGAAATGGCTGCAAAGCGACGGCGGGGAGCCGAAGACCCCGAGAATGTACAATGAAAGAATACTAGGAAACTGGAAAGGCAACGGCCACTTCGAGAAGACCCCGAAGCAATGGAAGGCCTAGGCGAACGACAAAGTGGCCCGTGTCGTTTTTTGTGAATGTCTGTGGTTTAACTCGAACCTCTATTGATGGAAAATCAACGTAGAAACAAGCTAGTATCACATAGGTAGAGCCTAAAAAACACCACCTTTGATTTTGTTCATACTCCCCAGAATTAATTCGACGCCCTGCTTCGCCACCTCCTTTGCCACCCGGACTCTACATGGCTGGCATGAAACAGAGTGCAATGAAAGACATAGTTGCTGTGGATACCACTTGGCTGACATTGTCGCAGCCGCAGCCACGCGGATCAGTTACGGTCGGTGCAAACCAGAACACCATGGAAGGCATGGACACAACTGACTCAGCTTGGCTTTCGTTGCCGAGGTGGCAGCGACACGCGGATTCACAGTGCACCTCGGCAAGAGTGAACCCTGAATTTCCGACTGACAAGTTGCCAGAATAAGACAGATCAATCCTGATTGTTCTTCAATTACTGTTAGACACACTTCGAGTGTTCGTAGGCAGGCTGAAGTCACCGCACGCTGAGTCCGTACAACAGGTACTGGATGTTTGATGTCCAGTTCTTGCAAGCCTTCAGTAGGCACCAAGTCCCGACGATCTACAGTGAAACGCGATGCGCCTGAAGTCCTGCGTTCACTACTATCGAACGCAGCAGTCTAGTTTAAGCTCACGTGATTTTTTATGTTGCCTTCTTTCTATCTCTCTATCTTTTCATCCCTTAATCCCCTTTTCCCAGTGTAGGATAGCAAACCGGTCGCTGGTCTGGTTGACCTTCCTGCCTTTCCTTCCTCTTCCTCCTCCTCCCCTTCTCAACAGAATTAAAGCCAAGTGCGTGCTCTAACTTAATCTGTAAAAACATGCTGCATTAGTTTTGTGAGATCGGAGTTGCAAAGCGACCAAGGTGTCCAAATAGACGTTCACGCGCAACCATTTAAATGAGGTAGCCGGTAGCTATAGTCTTAGGTATATTTTCTTAGGTAGTTTACGTCTTAGGTATATTTTCTCGTGTTCACGAAAACATCAAATTGACAGAAAAAAAGACAAATAGTTGGTTTAAAATGCACATTTGTACATTTGCGCGTTTGTTCTAGTCGTGGTATTGTTCCTGGCAAATGCAATTGTCGGAGAAAGTTCGTCTAGATGAGCAATGGAGTCGGGTTTTCGCATGCAACAGTTTAGTCAGCCCTAATGCACAAAGGACGCGAGATAGGCATTGAACGAATACTGGGTCCACGCAGAAAGTGTCCTGGATACGTCACCCACGATCTCCGCCTTCTTGAGCCTGGCGCAGGACGCCCGACAATGACGTTTCCTCTTCACCACCATCTTCAGCGGAGAAGTTTATTTTGAGTAAATTGCTAAGTTTAGCTCCTTAGCAGCATTTTGCTTAGGAAGGAAATTTTTGACCGACCAAGACGGATCTGTGCATTGTTACACCGATCTGTTTGTAGAAGTTCAAGGAGTTTTGTAGGCGGGAAGAGGTTTCTTCTGTCACAAACCTCATGAACAAGGCGTTATACAAATTTCATAGCCCGAAAGTTCAGCTTATGGCCAATTGTGTCCTTGTGCTTGTTCCGATAGCCCTGAACGCTCGCTTTGAGCAGTGCGATTGAGCCATCAATCTCAGGGAAGTACAATAAGCGCATGCATACAAGCAATGGCTGCTCAGTAGACGACTACCGGGCAATCGATGACACGACTGACGGATGTGAAAGCGCATGCGTAGTTGCAATCGAAAGAGTCAGTTTAGAAACAAAAATGGTAAAGCACACATGCGGAATATAGTACGGTAACACAAGTAATCTCCAAGATTGATTGCTGGCGCCAGAAATCTTGATCTGTTGCGAGAAAGCCAACAACGTGGGAGTAGAATTTTGAACGAATATACACTGAAACCTCGGTGATACGATCACATCTCATACGAATTTCGGGGTGATACGAATTTTTCTTTGGTCTCGGCCAAGGCTCATTAGACTGCAATCTAATGGAGTATGGTTATTGCGAACCGATTTTCACACCGCGACGCTTGATACAAACGTAGGCTACCGCCCAAGTACGAAGATGTGCTGTCCGCACTGTCGCTGAAGACGCGCAAAGCACGTGCGAGCGCGGGAACGCAAGCGCGGGCATGCGCGATGCACCGCCAAATCGTCAGAATCACGGTAAATACTTTTCTTACGGTAAGAATGAACTTTCAGAGACGCGTCACGGCCTCCGCGATTATGTGCGCGAATCTTTGAGACTCTAATATTCCTCCGTGTGCATTCGTGTTTAGATTACAGAGGGCATTCGCACCATGCTTCTTTTTTCATAGAATGCGTGGACGTGGGCTGCTGTCGTACTCTGTTTACAGGTGCCTGCCTCGTGCATCAGACATCCTATGAAAGGTGGAGGAATACCGAAAGAAGTCAAGGACAATCTTGGCGAAGGAGTGAGGTCTCACAAGGTCAACATGCGCGACTTTTGAGGTCACAATTGTGCTGGCACGGCCGTTAATCTCCCAAAAAACATCCCCAACACCTCAGCGATAACAAAATCATAATATAGGACCGTGGTTCTGAAATTTTGTGGCCTTGAACTATCGCGTCAAAGTGATTCTCCCATTACTTTCGCCGTAGTACTCCGGTGTTATGCGAAAAAGAATATTCAAATTTGGAAGGGACTACTGCTGTAGCGGCGCACCTGGTTTATTAATGAAACACGCGCGTACGAGCCGTATATTTACGAGTGCTGGTATGATTGCCGACATCTAAAAACTTAACTGACAATCATTCAGAGTTCTTCCTGACGTTTGTGGGGCCCTGAAAAACGATAACTTAAAATTTACGCTAGGTTTATCTTGTCGCATGCTAATTTTCCATGCTTTCTTGTGATACGAATTTCGGATGATACGAATATTTTCGGTGGTCCCGTGAAATTCGTATCACTGAGGTTTCACTGTAATAAAATTCTATTCGACTATATGGGCAGCATGAGACAGATCGTAAACTGCTGGTGTTGGGACAATGAGCCGTGCGTTAAAACGCGACAACTCGCACAACGGAAAACGCCGCAGCCGCAGGAGATGTGTGATGCCCCTGAACCACTCCGCAGTCTCTACGCACTTCTTTGCACCCGGGACATCTTTGAAGACACCTGCACCACAATTTATGCATGTTATTTTTTTGTACTGCTACCTGATGGGGGGACTCGATGATGACTGTAGCACAAGCACCGATGGAGCTGAGCTAGTTTGTTGTTCACACCAAACTGGCACAGCTCACCTACACAATAGCCCGCCTCATGGCCCTGGCGAGAAGAGCCCCAAGGCTCAAGTAGTCCGTGTCGGTAGCTCGGCATTATTCACGCCAAGATAAATATGTGAACCCGTCCGAAAAGTTCGTCTGCGAGGAGCGGAATGTTTCACATATGCGTGAAGGAGATGAAGGCAGGTGAACAGGTTTACCTCCAGAGCAAGACAGAATCCAAGAGGGGCGATGTTAACACCATGCACTAGTTCGCCACACCTGAGGTTATCTTTGCAACTTGAAATAAATGGCACTCTTAAACCGTAACGGTGATTACCGGCTTGATTTTGGCCGTAACAATACCTACTATGTCGGGTGCAAAAAATCTTCTTTTCACTGTGCGCGCATTGCACTGTCTGTGATAGCGTATTTACATTTATAACATTAGGTTATTTTTGTTTAGGTTAGTACCTGATTGCTTGATATCTTCAACAAATGTTATTTGGAGCCCTGGTTCAATAGAGAGAAAGTAGATTGGTTTTCTTGGCATTATAACCCGTATTTCGTATTTGACATTCTGACTTTTAGGGTGCAATAAATATGTGTGATCATAATGACTTCGGTATTGCAAATGAGTTCTGCGGAATCCCGCAAGCTGGCGGAAGGGTTAAGAAAGGGAAAATAGACAACCACCCATTTGTAGCACGAAGCCACAAGGAAATCCATACGGATTTCTCAGAAAAAAAAGCTACTTAGTTGCCGAAAAATTCGTCCTGGTCCGGGGTTCGAACCCGGGACCAACGCCTTTCCGGGGCGGTCGCTCTACCAATTGAGCTAACACCAGGAAGCTAGCAATTGGCAGCGCAAAGGGCGAATTCATCGACAACTCGCAGCACATGGACACAAGTATTGCAAATGAGTTCTGCGGAATCACGCAAGGTGGCGGAAGGGTTAAGAAAGGGAAAATAGTGCCACGCGCGTTCCTTATTTTCGCGTTTGCTGTATTCGGTTTCCGTCCACAAAGACTGTCAGTAACGCTCGGCGCAGACCACGCCTTAGCATTCCAGAAGCTTCGCGATTATTGTAGATCGTTTTGTTAAGATTGCGCGCAAGCCGCGACCACTCGAGGTTATTCCAGAGCTTGCGCGATGACCAGTGATAAGGCTAGAATGTTCGACGCGTGATGCATAAAAGCCGGCGCGCTCCAACGATGTTCAGTTCATCGACGGCGGACGCTAGGTTCGCCGCTATCAGTGACAGTGCTTATTGCTGTATTCTGACTTTCCGTTCACCGGCCACAAGTTCGGCCTAATAAAGAGTTTCTTCTTTGAAACGCCGAATGTTGCCTTCGTCGACGTCACGACCACGTGACATCTGGTGGAGGTGCTGCTTCGTCCATGCTCCGGACGCCCCCGCGAGGCGCTGACCCAAGCCCAAGCCGCGAAGAAGACGACGTAAAGGATAACCCTGTCCATCGCACCAGCCGCAGGCAGCAGGGACTACAGCCAGAGCACGGGCTCCTGCCGGAAAATACCAGGACAACCAAGACTATGACCTCGACCTCAGGCACAATGACAACACCTGCGCAGCCTACACCCTTCCTGCTTCAGCAGCCCAGGGAGCCGCCAAAATTCCGGGGGTCATCGTGCGAGGACCCGGAAAGCTGGCTAGAAGAATATGACCGGGTTGCCGTCTTCAACCATTGGAGCAATGAAGACAAGCTGAGGCACGCGTACTTCGCCTTAGAAGACGCCGCTAGAACGTGGTTCGAGAACCAAGAGTCGACCCTAACATCATGGGACGTTTTTCGAACCAAGTTCCTCGCTATCTTCGCTAGCGTCGTCCGCAAAGAGAGAGCCGAAACCCTGCTTGAAACCCGCGTCCAGCTCCCCAACGAAAGCGTCATGCTCTTCACGGAAGAAATGACTAGACTCTTCCGCCACGCCGACCCCGAAATGTCTGAAGACAAGAAAGTTCGGCTGCACATGCGAGGAGTTAAACAGGAGCTTTTTGCGGGACTGATGCGGAACCCTCCGAACAGTGTTCGCGAATTTGTCTCGGAAGCGACGACAATCGAGAAGACCCTGGATATGCGCAAACGGCAGTACAATCGCCGTTCGACGCCACAGTTCACCGATATCCATGGGCTCTGCTCCGCCGACCTGCGCGAAACGATCAGAGCGATCGTGCAGGAAGAGCTGCGAAAATTCTTGCCTCCATCGCAGCCTCAAGTGGATTCCATTGCTGACGTCGTGCGCCATGAGATCCACCAATCCCTGGGCGTCCCTCACCAAGCAGAGCCGCAGCCACAGGCCATGAGCTACGCTGCTGCTGTCCGCCGTCCCGCTACCCCTCCCCGCCCTCGTCAAGACGCCGCGCCGCCGCAGTACCGCCGCCAGGCACCGCCCCCACCACCACCGGCGCCATACCGCCCACCTGCCAGCCAGCGCTACCCTCCGAGGAAGACCGACGTTTGGCGCGCCCCTGACCACCGCCCGCTATGCTACCACTGCGGTGAAGCCGGGCACACGTACCGCCGCTGCCAGTACCGGGAGATGGGACTGCGTGGTTACGCCGTAAACGCGCCGCGTCCGCACCCGGCGTACGACCTCGTGACATCGCCGACTACCTCACAGGAGCGCAGTGGACACCCCGACGACCTTCCCGTTCGCCGTCGCCAGGCCGCTACACCGCACCTCATCGCAGGCAGTACACCAGTCCGGCTCGGCGCCGATCTCCGAGCCCTTACCCGGAAAACTAAGGGCAGCAACCGATGGAGGTGCGGTTGCTGTACGTCGAACTACCGAATATCCTCCGCCGACGCCGACGACGACGACGCGACGAAACCTGCTGAACACGACGCGAAGCAGACAGAGCCCTGCCGACGAAACCTCGCGGACCGAGCTAGACCTGACGACGCAACATGATGGAAGCAGCGCAACAAATCGACGCAGCCGTGATCCGACGCCGCGAGCTAACCGCAACGCAAGGCGACGGACTAGCGACCTCGACGTTCTCATCGACGGTCACAACGTCACCGCTCTCGTCGACACTGGGGCCGACTATTCCGTCGTCAGTGGGCCATTCGCCACCAAGCTGAAGAAAGTAAAGACCGCTTGGAGTGGACCCGAAATCCGGACAGCTGGAGGCCACCTGATAACGCCGATTGGAGTCTGCACGGCGAGAGTCACCATCAATAACCGGACTTATCCTGCGAGCTTTGTAATCCTACAAAACTGCTCCAGGGATGTGATACTGGGGATGGACTTCCTAAGTCAACACGGCGCCGTGATCGACCTGAGGTCTGAGTCGATAACACTGACTTCAGACGAAGCGTTGCCGCCCCACACGACGCCGGAGAATCATGCCTTGAATGTAATAGAAGAGCAGGTCACCGTTCCGCCTCTTTCCAGCGTCGTCATTTCCGTCGGCACCGAAATACCCGCTAACCTTGAAGGCGTCGTCGAGGGCGATCAGCACCTGCTTGTGAACCGTCAAATTTGCGTCGCAAGAGGCATCGCCGAATTGCGTGATGGCAAAGCAAAGGTACTGCTCAGAAACTTCAGCCACGCATATAGGCACCTTAACATTGGTACGACGGTCGCCTACATCGAGAAATTCGTGGACACCACCAATGCTTTCGCCCTCTCCGATGCTACCGAACCTGCTTCGACGAATCAAGGTCCCGGAATAGATTTCGACGTCAACCCGACGCTCCCGAAGCACAAGCAAGACCAGCTCAAAAGTCTGCTCCTGCAATTTAAGGACTGCTTCTCGTCGTCGTCAAGAATTCGACAGACACCAGTCGCGAAACATCGTATCATAACAGAAGAAAGTGCCCGACCAATCCGTCAGAGCCCGTATCGAGTTTCTACGCGAGAACGAGAAGCCGTAAAGAAACAAGTCGACGAAATGCTTCGCGACGACATCATCCAGCCGTCCAAGAGTCCCTGGGCGTCTCCCGTGGTATTAGTGAAGAAGAAGGACGGAACTCTACGTTTCTGCGTCGACTATCGTCGCCTGAACAAGATCACGAAGAAGGACGTGTATCCCCTCCCACGTATAGACGACGCCTTGGATCGACTCCACAACGCGAAGTACTTTTCCTCGATGGACCTGAAGACAGGCTACTGGCAGATCGAAGTCGACGAGAGAGACCGAGAAAAGACGGCCTTTATAACACCAGACGGCCTGTTCGAGTTCAAGGTCATGCCGTTCGGTCTTTGCTCGGCCCCCGCGCCCTTCCAACGCGTTATGGATACTGTAATGGCCGGCTTGAAGTGGCAGACTTGCCTTGTGTACTTGGACGACGTCGTTGTGTTTTCCGCAAACTTCGACGAACACCTCCGGCGACTTGAAGCTGTACTTCAAGCCATTAAGACCTCCGGACTCACACTCCAGCCAGAACAGTGCCGCTTTGCGTACGAAGAACTTTTGTTCTTGGGCCACGTGATAAGTAAGTCCGGAGTACGCCCTGATCCGCAGAACACAACCGCCATCGCTACATTCCCGCCACCCGCCGACAAGAAGGCCGTGCGTCGATTTCTTGGGCTGTGCGCCTATTACCGGCGATTTGTCAAAAACTTCGCCCGCATCGCCGAGCCACTCACTAACCTCACCAGGGCCGACGTCGAGTTTAAGTGGGAAACGCCGCAGGAGGAAGCATTTCAAGACCTAAAACGACGCCTGCAAACGCCTCCGTTACTTGCGCATTTCGACGACCACGCCGAAACAGAAGTGCACACCGACGCAAGCAGCGTGGGACTCGGCGCCGTCCTTGTGCAGAGGACGGAGGGACTGGAAAGGGTTATCAGTTATGCTAGCCGGTCGCTATCTAAGGCAGAGGCCAACTACTCCACAACAGAAAAGGAGTGCCTTGCCATCATCTGGGCTACATCAAAGTTTCGCCCCTACCTTTACGGCAGGCCCTTCAAAGTTGTGAGCGACCACCACGCCTTGTGTTGGCTAGCTAACTTGAAAGACCCTTCGGGTCGCCTCGCACGGTGGAGCCTGAGACTTCAAGAATTCGACATTACCGTCGTTTACAAGTCCGGGAGAAAACACTCCGACGCCGACTGCCTATCTCGTGCCCCCGTCGACCCACCGCCGCAGGAGGACCTGGATGATGACTGCTTCCTGGGAACCATAAGTGCCGATGACTTCGCCGAGCGACAGCGAGCGGACCCAGAACAAAGGGGCCTTATGGAGTACCTCGAGGGCAAGAACACCACTGTTCCGAAGGTATTCAAGAGAGGACTGGCGTTGTTCTTCCTGCGAAATGGAGTTCTTCTAAAGAAGAACTTCTCGCCCATTCGAGCCGAACACCTCCTCGTGGTTCCTTCAGCAGTGAGGCCAGAAGTCCTCCTGGCCCTACACGACGACCCGACGGCTGGACACCTCGGTGTTTCCCGCACGCTCGCAAGGATACAAGAGAAGTACTACTGGCCACGCCTTGCCGCCGACGTTGCTCGTTACGTCAGGACATGTCGAGACTATCAGCGACGCAAGACACCGCCGACAAGACCAGCAGGCTTCCTTCAGCCGATCGAACCACCTCACCGCCCGTTCCAGCAAATCGGTATGGACCTACTGGGGCCGTTTCCTACGTCGACTTGCGGGAACAAATGGATCGTCGTAGCTATGGACTACCTCACCCGCTACGCCGAAACAAGGGCCCTACCTAGAGGCAGTGCAGCCGAGGTAGCGAAATTCTTCGTTGAAGACATTGTCCTGCGTCATGGCGCCCCAGAGGTCCTCATCACCGACAGAGGTACGGCCTTTACTGCAGAGCTAACTCAGGCCATTTTGAGATACAGCCAAACAAGCCACCGCCGCACCACCGCCTATCACCCACAGACCAACGGCCTCACCGAGCGTCTAAACAAGACCATCGCCGACATGCTGGACATGTACGTCGACGTCGAGCACAAGACATGGGATGCCATCCTTCCGTTCGTGACCTTCGCATACAACACGGCAGTGCAAGAAACGACGCAGCTGTCGCCGTACAAGTTGGTCTACGGACGGAACCCATCAACGACGCTTGACGCCATGTTACCAAACGTCACTGACGAGGAAAACATCGACGTCACCGCCTACCTACAGCGCGCCGAAGAAGCCCGACAACTCGCCCGCCTACGTATCAAGAATCAGCAGGCGACCGACAGCCGCCGCTACAACCTTCGACGACGCTTCGTGGAATACCAGCCCGGCGACCGCGTTTGGGTGTGGACGCCGATACGCCGACGTGGACTTTGTGAAAAACTTCTTCGGCGATACTTCGGGCCATACAAAGTGCTTCGACGTCTAGGCGCTCTGGACTACGAGGTTGTCCCGGGCGGCATTACGAACTCTCAACGGCGCCGTGCGCGACCTGAAGTCGTCCATGTCGTACGCCTCAAGCCGTACTACGCGCGTTAGTGAACCTGAGGACTGCACCTATTGCTTTATTATTGTGCTTTCTTGCTTTATTGTTGTTTATTGTTGCATGCATTTTTCCCCCGTGTTCCGTTTTAAGCATCGGGACGATGCTTTTTCAGAGGGGGGCATTGCCACGCGCGTTCCTTATTTTCGCGTTTGCTGTATTCGGTTTCCGTCCACAAAGACTGTCAGTAACGCTCGGCGCAGACCACGCCTTAGCATTCGAGAAGCTTCGCGATTATTGTAGATCGTTTTGTTAAGATTACGCGCAAGCCGCGACCACTCGAGGTTATTCCAGAGCTTGCGCGATGACCAGTGATAAGGCTAGAATGTTCGACGCGTGATGCATAAAAGCCGGCGCGCTCCAACGATGTTCAGTTCATCGACGGCCGACGCTAGGTTCGCCGCTATCAGTGACAGTGCTTATTGCTGTATTCTGACTTTCCGTTTACCGGCCACAAGTTCAGCCTAATAAAGAGTTTCTTCTTTGAAACGCCGACTGTTGCCATCGTCGAGGTCACGACCACGTGACAAAAGACAACCACCCATTTGTAGCACGAAGCCACAAGGAAATCCATACGGATTTCTCAGAAAGAAAAGCTACTTAGTTGCTGAAAAATTCGTACTGGTCCGGGGTTCGAACCCTTTCATAATGACTTCGCATCAACTGTGTTCAACTACATTATTAAAGAAAAGAAAGAAAAGTCATCTGTCCTATGGCGCTTAAATTATTCCGCAAACATTACAGGGCCCTGTTTGGAAACATGAGCTACGTAGCCACATAATGTCCCATTCCACTCGCCACAGGAACGATCGGGAAACCTTGACTCTGATGGGGTTTTGTGGGTTGCCTGGAGGATGTTACAAGAGCGACGCTGCGCTCAATCGCGAGTTCGCCGTGCGCTCAAAGCGTATGGCTGGTCACGTGGCCTTGTGGTGTGGCGAGAGTGAAACAGAGTAGGAAAAGAAAGGCTTGCGCCGCGCCAAGATGGACAAGGGTGAGGCTGTGTGGAAAGGCGAACCGCGGAGAGGCGCGAAAAGATGGACTCAGTGAGGATCAGTGGAAAGGGTGAACCAATGAGAGGCGTGTCAAGAGGTGAAGTGTCGAGGCTCGGCGTAAAGGTTGAAACAAGTAGAGGCTCGCGTGATATGTGAGAGTGACCCTGACAATGGGGGGCATTAGTTTTGCTGTTTCGACAATGTTCTCGAAGTGGAATGGCTGAAGTCGGCCATTGATCAGACCGAATGTGACGACGACACTGTTCTGGATGCGAACAGCGTTCCCTCCAGAAGTGGCGGAATGTATACTTAAATTTGTGCAGTTACAGATATATGTTGTTGAGAGGCTCAAGCGTCGAAGTAGAACGAAAGAGAGAGTTTGAACACAATTAAATTGTATCCGCCATTATAGGAGGTTTGACTATCTCCAATGAAACAGCAAGAAGAAAGCACTGGCGAAGCATGCGAAGCATCTTATGCGAAGCATCTTATGCTCGGGGCTATGTCCGTCCTCCCGCGTCCCCCGTCCCGCGTCCCGTGTCCCGCGTCCGGCCACTTTCATGAAGTAGGGAAGCACCCATCATGCGAACCAGAACACTGTAGTAATATGAAGGAAGTCAACCACTACCACAGTCATCAGAGTCATGCCCGAGAGCACAGATAGGCTGCTTAGCAATGGCTAGGCAGGTGGTGTCTGTCGCCCAGGTTGACCCCATTCCTTGATCTTGCTTGCATGTGTTTGGAGGGGGGCTTAGTCCGTCCCTCCTTCCCGCATCCCACAATACCACAGCGCATGTGCGTCCCCTCCCCCCCTCTCTCTCCTACGCTCACCTCCTTTCTCTCCTCTAGGAATCCTCTACTCTGCGGAGCGGCCCCCCGCGTCCCACACCCCCCACAGCGCATGCGCGTCCCCTCCCCCTATCATCTCCTACGCTCACCCCCTTTCTCTACTCTAGGAATCATCGACTCTACGGAGCGGCCCCGGCGTCCCACATCCCCACAACGCATGCGCGTCCCCTCCTCTATCCTCTCCTACGGTCCCCCCCGGTCCTCTCCTCTAGGAATCCTCTACGAAGCGGCGCGCACGACAGGTGGTGTGACAGCTGCATACTCCGCTGGAGGCGCCATGGTAATTCCGCGGTATGAAAATGACGGAGCGCGTGCGCCTCATTCTCTCTCCTGTGCAGCGCCGCGATGAGCGCCCGGACCGCTGCCGTGTAACGAGAGTGGCGACGTTCCTCCCGCTCAAGCTTATTATCTCCCCGCTGCTTCGCATCCACACATGGTTCCCTTTAGCGGGAGATGGGGAATTTTTTCCCTGTCAGCGTCTAATTCTGTCTCCTGCGAACGTTATTACTACCGTTGATATCATACACGGCAACTACATTTACACACAAGAGAAAAGAGTCCATGGGCTCTTTGCTATGGGATCACTTTACACGTGTACACCTCTCTGAACATACCCGTGAACTCGCTCGGGCACCATTACGCTTTCATCATGGAGGAAAGTCCGGACCCACCGAAAATAAGGAATTTCTACGATTTTTTAAATCCTAGAGCTCAAATTAATTTGATGACATGTTCTGTCACATATTGCATGCGTGTTATGACGTGCCCTTGACGTTATTTTTTACCTCCCCTTCACATATAATGGCTTGTAAATGCCCCTTAAGGGTAAAATTAATTATTGTGATTGCAATCGATCTGGCCTAGGCTCTCGCAAGACGAAAAATACGATGTATGGCCTAAAAATTTCAACCAGCTGCGCGTAGGGGACATTGATAAAACAGCGAAGCTCTTGGCTTACAAAGAAGCCTTCGCTTCGCCAATTATCTTATATGGTTGAATGAAGGGGAATGAAGTGGATTGAAGTGGGCGAATGAAATGGGAGGAGTGGCGGGTGTAGTAGCGTTTTAGTGGTGTACCTTGGGGAGTCGTTAGTAGTGCCACCTGCTCATTTCCGATCTACGACGGCTCCCGGATATCAAAGCCTCGACTACGAACAGCTTCGCTGTTAAAAATAGGAATATTTCAGAAAAACCCGCTCACATGTGACGGCTAAAGAACTAAACGAACATGACGGAGCACTTTTGAATTACATCAGCCTACGTCGCAGTATATTGTGCCGAGCCCGCTTGCCGTTGATGCGCTCAGTAAAACTTGGGTCTCATGCGGCGTTGTGGGGCACATGGGTAATGGGACACTAACGTGTCCAGAACAGCCTATTCGAAATTGTAGTTACTTGGCCAAAATATGCAGAGCAACGTAAGAGAATGATTACGAACAAAATCATAGGATAGATGATAAGATGGTCGTCTTTCTCAGCCCTGCATAAGAGAACGAAGAAATTACGTTCCGTTATAGCGACTCAACTTCCCCTTTAAATATATTCCTGAACACAACCCGCACACTTAAACAATACTGCGCCCAGTTTCATCACCTCACGCTGGCAAAGAGAGGTGAGGCGTCTGGAGGCGATTAACCACGAAGCCAAGCGGGTCATAACTGGACTGCCACGTATCACTCAGTTGACAGTACTGTAACAGGAGTCCCAAATAAACATTATTGACAAGTTAGTACACCAGCGTCGCTGTGCGCGCAACCTCAAGCCATCAACGATCTGTTCGGCTGCTGCGTTGGCGCGGTGCATGGGCAAATAAGTCCCCACACACCTTCAGAGACGAGCACTATTGCCCCGTGGAACAAAATGCAACTCACTGAAAACAAACATCCGGGTCGCCTTTACAGCCCGGTTCCACGCCAGGCGAACGCCCAAGTTGCCCGCCTTCTTCGTGCCGATAACCTAGATGCCGCCACTGTCGTCGCTTACACGGATGCCAGTGTGAGTGGCACCACCATTCATCCGCTCTTGTATGCTGATTAATACCAGAGGCTGGCCAACATGCTCGTATTTCGCGGATCCCGCACCACCAGCTCACCTTGCTGAGCTGGCCGCCATACGTGACGGATTGGCAGCGCTGTTACCTATTCTTCCACCTGACAGATGCTCTCAGCTCATCATACGTACGGACTCGACGCAAGCTATCCACGATGTGCGATGAGTGTATCGGTCTACGTCAATCTCGGATAGTATTCACCATGTTGCTGTCTCCGCATCTGTGCGGATACGTGTGCAGTGGGTGCCTCGGGCCGCTTTGCCGGACCTTGTCAAAGCTGACTTGGCAACCCACACATGTTACACCACACCCTCTGCCGCATTTTCCTGAGGACGCTCAAGGACAGATGCTCCGGGAAAAATTTAGGCAGATCCCAAGTACCATGGGAATCGATGTTATGCGAAGCATCCGGACGTAAGGTGTCTGGGTTGTAATTTTTTTATTGAGCGAAACGTTATGAATTGACGCTAAATATATGTACAAATGTTGCACGCACAGACATGTTGAACAGTCGCATATGTTTCATAAAACCAGGTGTCTACAGTTGTGTGACGATGCTAACAGAAACATGGGTATTGCCAACACCACAAGCCGTAAGCTGGTATGTGCTTGTGCTTGCAAGGATGGTAGCCCTGGATAGTGCTGCGTAAACCAACTACAGTGGATGGCACTTAAGTATACAACTGACGTTAACCTGACATGACTACTTCGTCATAGGTGTACGTATGTAATGTTTATAAAATTAGATAGCCAGCACTGCAACCAAAATATAAGTTCGTTTCACCAACATTGCGCCTGCATAGGGTGTTCTTCCAAAGCAGTTCCGAGACCTAACGTGGCTCTGTGGTAGAATGCTTGATTGCCACGCAGAATGCTTGGGTTCGATTCCTGCTGGGACTCTGATTTCTATTCTTTGTATTCCTGGCGTCAACGCCACCGGTGTCCGTTTTTTCTTAACGCTGTCAGCTTTAAATTACCAGCGTCAACGCCACCGATGTCACTTTCTCTTAACACTCTCGCATTTAAATTACCAATGCCTGTGCTCGCCGTTCCTGGGTAGATATAAATTGTCGAAGTCCTGTGGCGCATACCCGCATTCCGCGGCCCGTGGTATACGGGTATGAGCCACACGTGTCTGGAGAAATGAGTTTGACGACGTACGCTACGGGGTTTTCACGTTATTCATGTCATGGCCAGCCATACATATTCGTCAATACCTCTTACCCTTCCATACAAATTTTGGTCTACCCCAAGTTAAGGAGACCATCACGAGAGCACCCAGACGTAGGCGGCTAGAATGATAGATAGATAGATAGATAGATAGATAGATAGATACGCAGATAGAAACGCAAAAGTGCTTACAGTACGCAAAGAAATGCTTCGCATTTAAAAGAAAGCCTCCGACGTACCTCACGAGCTTACCTCCGTGTGGGTCAGACCTCCCTGGTGGTTTAACCCGCCGAGAGGAGGTTACCTTGAGGAGGCTTCGTGTTGGGGTTGCGCTTACCCCATCCATGACCACCCTTTGGGCGCAAAAGCCGCGGCCCGTATGATACATCGTGCCCATTTCGCGATGCCCCAATCCTCGATGTAACTGCCACACACTTATTGTGGACCTGCACAGGTGGACAATTAAGCCGTCGTCGTCACGTCCGTACAACAGGCCTCAGGCCTGGCCGACCACCCGACCTTGACAGCTGGATTCGTGGACCTCACCACCGCTCATTACTTGACTTTATACACGAAGGAAATTTGCATGTGTATTTTTGAATAATATACGAAAATTCCCCATCTTCCGCTACAGGGAACCATGTGTGGATGCGAAGCAGCGGGGAGATAATTAGCTTGAGCGGGAGGAACGTCGCCGCTCTCATTTCACGGCAGCGGTCCGGGCGCTCATCGCGGTGCTGCACAGGAGAGAGAATGAGGCGCGCGCGCTCCGTCATTTTCATACCGCGGAACTACCGTGGCACCCCCCAGCGGAGCATGCAGCTGTCACACCACCTGTCTTGCGCGCAGCTCCGTAGAGGATTCCTAGAGGAGAGGACCGTAGGAGAGGAGAGAGAGAGGGGGGAGAGGACGCGCATGCGCTGTGGGGATGTGGGACGCCGGAGCCGCTCCGTAGAGTAGATGATTCCTAGAGTAGAGAAAGGTGGTGAGCGTAGGAGAGGATAGGGGGAATGGCGCGCATGCGCTGTGGGACGTGGGGGCCGCTCCGAAGAGTAGAGGATTCCTAGAGGAGAGAAAGGGGGTGAGCGTAGTAGAGAGAGGGGAAGGGGACGCGCATGCGCTGTGGTGGTGTGGGACGCGGGAAGGAGGGACGGACTAAGCCCCCTCCAAACGCATGCAAGCAAGATCAAGGAATGGGGTCAACCTGAGCGACAGACACCTACTGCCTAGCCATTGCTAAGCAGCCTCTTTGTGCTCTCGACCATGACTCTGATGACTGTAGTAGTGGTTGACGGCCTTCATATTACTAGTGTTCTGGTTGGCATAATGGGTGCTTCCCTACTTCATGAAAGTGGCCGGACGCGGGAAGGGGGGACGCGGGACGCGGGAGGGACGGACAAAGTGGCGAGCATAAGATGCTTCGCATCTAAAAAATTATTATGCCTAAGGGTAGACCTCGAAAATTAAAAACAATAGCATTCAGTGCTGTGAGGCTTCGCTAATATTTGTTAGTTATAACAAGCGAACACTGATTGACCGTACGAGTCGCGTGCTAGAAAACAAAAAGCCGGACTCCGCAAGCATTATCGACTACCAGCTGCGAACTAGCCACTTGTAGTCAATAGGTTGAGACCTGCAACAACAATTTACACACACGCGTATAGCAGTAAACGGTCTCAAACGGGCAAAATCATTGAGCTCTTGACGACGTTCACAATCACTAGGCGCCATTAGGTAACATTGGTCAGTAGTATTCGACAGTTATTACGCAAGCAGTCAGTGTTTTCTTGCTGTGTCGAGTTTACCTGAGCTCCAGAGCGAAGGAATAACCGTGAAAGACGACGGTAAGGAACCAGAAGAATGGAATTACCGTCCCTTATTACCAGGAAATGGTAACATATCTTCCTCACTGGC
>JALIZH010023698.1:0-17683 GCA_030522465.1 Rhipicephalus appendiculatus | reverse complement strand
GCCTGAACGTTTCTTTTTTTTTTTATGATCGGCCGTACATTTGTGCTAGTCAAACATAGCATGTACAACATCAAAATAAATAAAGGGCTAGGCAATAAGTACGCGAGCTGCAATTGTGCATTTCTGATTAGCATGCAGGAGCGTATTGATCGTAGCGGCGCATAGGATGATGGAGGCAAAGCGTGCTGCGCTAATATGCGGAAGCGTCGCGGTGAACATTTCGTCAGAGCGGAAACAAATTCGCCGCGGGGCCGATCGGAAGTGAGTCGTTTGCAGCAGATGTGTATGAATATAGATGTAATTGTGTGTATATGTGTTTTTCATGGTGGTCGATCGAGTCCCCTGGGTATCATTATGCAATTTGCGCGCATATGAAACGGGAAGCAAGCAGGAGGGTCCGCAGAGCCCGTTGGACTCTCTCCAATTATCAGTGGTCGGTGCTCGATGTTAGCTTGCAGCTTTCCTAAACAATTAGCGTCATGTTTTTATCCTTAACTAGCATCGTGAATCAGTGGACCATTGCTGATAAACACGAATGAGATCTGCGTTGGCCTTCGTCCTGAGTGGCCAGGTTTGTATAGCTGGTGCTTTTGCATTAATTGGAGCAAATGCTGGGCAGGGAACTGACACATGTGGCAGTTTCAGAATTCAATCAGCGTGAAATTGAGTGGTCGAGCACCGGTTTGCTTTTTATTATGTGAATTGCGTGCCACCTGACGTTTTCATATACGTTGTGGGGACACGCTCACTGGTAAGGCCGCGGATTACTAGTAGTGGACTGCATAGACCACGCGATGGATCTTCTCGTGTGTTCCCTTTCAGAACGCAACTAGTATCTCGGGCGGAGATTTTTTCAATGCCTTTATTAGCTGAACCTAGCTGCACTTTTGTCAGTCTTGACAAGGAACGCGATTTTGTACAGACGTGGCGTCAGCATCATGTCTTGCGTTGCTCACAATTTGAGCGCAAATTTTTTCATATTAAATTATCCCAGTACCGATGAGTCGTCGCAGATAAATGAATTCTTCGTTATTCGCATGAATGCAATTCTTAGCACACACCTTCCTGAAACTAGCTTGCTCTCTAGGTTGATTAAATTGTGCCTCTCGTCCTATTTTTGGATTTATCTTCGTTAACATATTGCACAAAATTCAAACTACAAAATGAGGAGAGTATATTTTCATGTTATTTCATGTTTTTAACTGAAGTACCGATTTATTAGAAAACGCGCCACCCGTGGCCGCCAGGGCACGAAGGAGCTGGTCGACACTTCCGGATTGCAGATGCAAACGTAATGTACGAATTTAATGGCACAGCAACCATAGTTGTAGCTCAGATCGCAAAGCATCCCACTTAATAATGCGATTGCTAGGACCCCGGTCTTCACCAGCGACGAGTTGGTTTTCGTGCACTTCAACTTAGTTTCTCTGTATCTCATAATTAGTTTACTCCAACTTTCTACTAAGCTAAAAATAAGGCCCCTGCCTTATGTCGAGCGTTGATCCGTGACGAGTGAACAGAAATGATCATCATCATGAACCGCCACGCCCTCTCTTTGACGTATTCTTCCTCTTCGTTCTCTACTTCATCTTGTGATTCGCTCCCAAGACACGTGCGCGTATTTGTCCAGGATAGGATGCATTTACTCTGATGGGCGAGAGCACGACCACAGAGAGACACGGAAAGAGAGAGAACGGGAGAAAGAGTCTGAAGGAAAGAGATAGAAAGAAAAAGAAGCACGAAATTCTCGGCGAGAAAAAATTCTTGGCGAGGTGGGATTCGAACCCGCGTAACCACGATCCGAAGGCGAGCGTCTTAACCGCTCGGTGGCTCAGGCACGCTAGGAGAGCACAGCGTAGCCTTGCAAAGCCATAGTATTACAAGGGGGGTAGGAAATGCAAATGAGGGTGATGAGGTGAGAAAGGGTGAGGGGAGAGAGGACAACATCGCGTAAAAAGAATGAGAAAGAGAGAAAGAGAGTGAGAGAGACAGAAAGGGAACAAATAAAAAGAAACAGAGAGAGAAACAAAAGGACATCGCCAAAACGGAGAGAAAAGAAAAAAAATCACGCCATATCCACGAAGTGAATGATGATGAGTGGGCGAAGCTCCGGAGGTAATCTGGTAAACCGTCAATCCTCCGTACATTTTGCCCACTCGATCATCATACAAAGACCTGACACACAAACGCGGGGGGTGTGGTGCGATTATACATACAGTATATACACAATGTTTCATTATTTACATATTGATAAAGTATATACACAATGTTTTATTATTTACATATGGGGTAGATGATGATTTTGTTCAAGAGCTCTACGGACCACAAGGAGGGGGTTCCCCTGATTTTGTTTTCCTCATATATGACGTTAAGCTCAGGGTAACGTTTGTTGTCGGCGTTGGCGTTTTGCCTTTCGAGGGCGAGAGCGCTTTCACGATCGTTTTTATCCATGGCAGAAATAGAATGTGTGGTCTGGAACGCGCTTATACTTCATGGTCATCAGCGTCATCGTTATCACGTGTAGTGGGCACATTCCACTATACGGTGGCTACGACGGACGGTGCGGGACTAGGCTATGCCCTAAAGGAGCTTCGCCCCTAAAAAGAAAGGAGCAGAGGAAGGAAGAAAGAGAAAACTGAAGAGAAACAACGAAGGCCGCTCAGCTGCGCTTTTCGCTTCAGGCTTGGCACGGCTAGTCCAAAGTCGCCTTAATGTTTGTTGTTGTTGTTGTCGTTAAGCAAGTACTGTGCAAAGCAGACCTAGCTGATCTTGAATCAAAGACCAGGGAGAAATGACGAAATGCTAACGATATACGAAGCTGCGCTCTCGTCTCCGAACAGAAAAGGCTGCTCTCGTGAAATGCGTCAGAGATAAAAATGCTAAGAAGCCAGAAACGGCGGGCACGGGAATTATGGGAGCATATCACATTAAATGACCTGCTCAGTGTGAAACATATATTAGTTTATTTGAACAATGGTTGCCCTGCTAGGCTACGTATGTGTATTGTTGTCTATATAGTCTTCTTTTTGATCCTCCATAAGTCAATGATAGTTGATCGATCCTGCCGTCGTTCTTCTTTTCTTTCTTTGTCTCCGTCGTTTATTGGCTGTAAATATACCATGCCAAAAATTTCAACAAGCCAAATTAGAATTTTTCTCGTATCACGTCCCTGAATCTACAATTTCTTCGCTTTTCGTTTATCGTGTCTACACATAATCCTAAAAAAATCACGCCATATCCAGGAAGTGAATGATGATGAGCGGGCGAAGCTCGATCATTTTCATCCATGGCAGAAAGAGAATGTGTGGTCTGGAACGCGCTTATACTTCATGGTCATCAGCGTCATCGCCATCGTTATCACGTGTAGTGGGAACATTCCACTATACTGCGTCATCGTCATCTTTATCACGTGTAGTGGGTACATTCCACTATACTGGAACGCGCTTATACTTCATCGTTATCACGTGTAGTGGGTACATTCCACTATACTGCGTCATCGTCATCTTTATCACGTGGAGTGGGTACATTCCACTATACGTGTCTATCTACCTACTACTACTACGACAACTACAGAGGAGGGACAGACCCACACCCTTAGGAGCTTCGCCCCTAAAATATGCGAACAGAAATGAGTCCACTCGGAGTGATGCAGCATAATGAAGGCGGGACCAAGGCAATCATTGGCAAAATATAATCTGTTGAAAGACCGTCAACCATAAGGTAGGTAAATGATGGCAGCACAATTAGTACTGTTTAATCTATCCCAAAAAAATGTTGTATAACTGCAGCTCCTTCGGCGGCGATAAATGCCTATGTAAAATGCTTCTTACGAGCAATGTTCATTGGTGCACCGAATACATCGCAAACAGGTGGTAGGGTCAACGATATGAATGGAACACTCCACCTTCAACGTTGCTTCCAAGAAGGGCAGCAAAAGCTGCTCATTGTTGATGACATGTAGTACTTAATGGAATGCAAGGGTTAAGTCAGGTTAAGTAGCGCTAGACAAGTGGTCATTACTTTTGAACAGGTTATTGACAACGCACTCCTTACAGTCCTACGTTTTATGTACACTCAGACGCATCCATGTCCTTGAACGCCAGATTTTCTTATGCCGTACATACCAAGCGTTACCGGTTTGTTAAGCCATAAGCTCAATTAACGCGACATCAGTGCAATACCATATTAAATAACACAGTTTTACTATACACCTTATTGAAGGACTCCGGTTTTACATTGTTTTCTTAGATTAATGCGACATTTTCTTCAAACCACATTCGGAAAGTGTACGGCGCTCCTCCTCCGCTAGGCTATAGATAGCGTAAGTATAAGCATAGTTTGATTTTGTTTAATTCTAACAGAGCCCACTAAGTTTTTGATAAATAAGACTTTAAGCAAGGGCGCTGATATTGTTAATGCTTGTAGTATTTACTATAAATTGAGGCAGTCCGCGGCGGTGACTCAGTGGTTACAGTGCTCGGCTAGTGACCCGAAGATAGCGGGTTCGAATGCCGAACGCAGCGGTCTCATTTTGGTGGAAACGAAATGTTATTATGTACTGTGCGATGTCACTGCACGTTAAAGAACACCAGATGGTCGAAATTTCCGGAGCCCGCCCCTGCGCCGCACCCCGTGATCATATCGTGGTTTTGGCACGTAAAACCCCAGATATTATTATTACAAATAGAGACAATAAAGGCATCTGCAAATCGCTTCTGTGGAATCCCGCAAGCTGGCGGAAGGATTGAGAAATTGAAATTGACAACCACCCGCTCGTAGCCCGTAACCACACTGCGTGGCTTCGTGCGACAAATTTCCCCATATAAAATAAAGGCTTGTTAAGGAAAACCACCTCATTAAAATCGATCATGTTATCTTAATTATTATAATCGCCATTGTTATCATTTCGAAGCCTTTTGGCACAAAAAGGCATCTTGACAAATAAAGCAACGAGCACAAAGGGCGGGAGCGCACCGTCATTATCGTTATGCTTCATTTGTATACGCTTGTCAAAGGTAATCCCTTCAACACGTGCGAACACGTTTCCAGCAGAAAGTGCAAACAGATTAACATCCACTTCTTTTCTTCTTGCTCTGCGTAGCAGCTAAGAGCAATAACTCACTTTTTTAAAAAAAGCGCTAGTTCACAAAGAGCTTTGTGACAAAGAACCTTTCACGGCGCATTATTTCATATGGAGACAGAGTACTGGGCAGCCTACATTCTCCTGCATTTGACTAGAATGTCATCGCTCTTCTTCTGTTTTACGAAACGAGCAATTATATTCTGAGTGCTTCGTTTCTTTCAGCCCACCAAGCGACATGTGCCAATGTCAATTGTTTCAGCGGGCTCGCTCACTTTTACCCGTCTACCGAATAGCAGTCAAAAGAACGATGTCCCGCGAGGAACCCTTTATTGACGGTTATTATTTCTGAAGCATCATGTATATCCTTTCATTCTGAGTGCTAAGTTCTTGCTTTAGTGGATTTTACAATTTATCTCTTCATTTTGTTTTTCGATTTCGTTGGCTGTGCCTCTGAAGGATTGGTAAATGTGGCAAAAAGCAATACCTGGGGCCTTACAAGAAGTATTTTTAGGCCGCAGCTCTTGGGCGCTCGTTCTTGCGTTGGGCGGCGTCGCCGTTGTCGGCGTAACCGACAGAGTGAACAAGGACGAAAGAGAGCCTGCCCCAAGGAGAGAGAGAGAAAACGTTTTATTAAAAATAATATATCGAAACCAGTTTTCTACCACGAGAGCCAGTAAGCCATTATGTTAGCGTATGCAATGGCTCGTGCCTGCTCACGCACGGCCACGAGCAAGTGGGTTGAATTGCGAGGCTCGGGAGAAGAAGACGTGCGTTGGTCGCAGGGAACACTTTGTGTGTGGAACGTACTAGCGGACTCCTAAGGGTCCTTTCTAGTCCGGCGCAGCGTTCGCGTTCAGCCAGCGGCGGCGGAAGTTGGTGACGCCAGGTTCACTACGTTACGTTGACGAGAAAACCGAGCGTTTTATACTCCCATCCGCACCGCACCGCGTCGCCTTGAAGCGTGCGCATTACCTCAGCTTATCGCAAAATCAAAACGCCTAAACAGCTGCGCTCAGGATTCGCATTAGGCAGTATCGTAATCGTTGGTGAATTTTTCCATCGCTGTCTTTAGCTGCACAACTTTACCGAACCACGAATACAGTGCAGAAGCGATGACGTGCATTTCGCTTCGGTTTGGCTTTACAGAACCAAAGACAAAGCGTGTAGTTTCAAAGAAAAAAGAGCGAAAATCGAATGACATTGCCCTGGCATGGTCATGGAATATGTAATGCAGCGACTCACTTTTCGTTGTAGTTCACGGCACTATACAAAGGAACCATCTGGCGGCGCTTCATCAATAAAACGGTAAGAGCAAGGACATACGTTATTACTGTGTACCTATTTCGTGTTCCTGTTTATGGTGTTTTTTTTTGTTTTTTTGTTTTTTTTTTTTTTGCTACCAGCGCAACAACCACGTACGACCTTCTTTTGCAGATAAAGCTGTTATGGGATCAAAACAGCCGTTTTTTGGCCTTGTAGATGTCCGCTGCTGCCGGTGTCCGTAACCACTACCACTCGGAAAAAGCAAAAAATATTCAGAATAGAATGGGATTCAAACCAGGGACCTCTGCCTGATAGCTCAGTATTCTACCACAAAGCTAGACCAGTGCTTGAGACTTCGTTATACAAACAGACCCTATGCATGCTTCATGTCGGTGAAGTAATCACGTTAACATGTGTAATGCAGCTTTTTAGAAGAGTGAAATAACAATCAGGTGTCACACAGTGCGGATTGCTTCCACACCCATTACAAAAAGTTCGGCCATAATTATTCGTCGTCATCAGCCCCTGCACGAACAAAGTGCACAAAGTGCACAGGGTTCGATCCTGGCCACGGCGGTCGCATTTCGATGAAGGCGAGATGGTACAAGCCCGTGTACTGTGGGATGTCAGTGCACGTTAAAGAACTCCAGATGGTAAAAATTTCCGGAGCCCTCCACTGCGGCGTCTCTCATAATCATATTGTGGTTTTGGGACGCAAAACCCCAGATATTATTATTATTATTATCTCCTCCTCCTTTGCAAATTTCAGCAATTTGCTCTTCATTCCAATTTCACGTGCGCAAAAAAAAGGACCCGTGTGCTGTCGCTTTGTCAACGCTTGGCGGGCCGATGCAGTCCACCGCAGCGAAAAAAAAAACAAAAAAATACTTCGGGGCGAGCTGTCAGAAAGGCGCTCCTACGAGACGAATTAATTTTGTGCAAGACTGCGAGTCTAATTGGAATGAAAAGTAACGAGTAACGGGACACCTCACGTTACCAAAAATGGTAACGCAAGTACGTTACCCGTAACGTACTTTTAACGTACTTAAAAGGTAACGCGTTACCGGTAACGCAGTTACTTGTAACGCGTTACCGCCAACACTGGGTTTGTCGTTATCACTATTACTTGGTCAGTGCATGACATCTGCTCATTGAACATGGCGAAAAATACATTATCACAACTTTCAGTATGACAGATATAACTGCAGACATTTTCCAAAAGGAACTTGACTGGCTATAGCGCGTTAGAAACGATATGTTTAATTTTTTTGAAACCCCTGCAGTGCTGTTTTAATATGTGGTAGGACGGGAGATGCAGTAAACAGCGCCGAACGCCAAGGAAACGAGCGATTGACGTCATTTATCTCAGGTTCAAAAAAGTCTCAAAGCTGAGAACTGGACGAGTTGATATGTATCCGTTGTGACGAAAAAACAAGCGCTAACAAGACACCAGAGGTCATGTTTTCTTACTTCTATGTGTGCTATTTGCATTTTTTGTTGTTGTTGTTGAGATGTTGACAAAACTTGGAGGACGCTTCAGCTTCGCCTTCTAGAATAGTTCGCGATTGCGTAATATGGCCCAGTGCGCATCGCCTTCTCAGCTGATAGCCTCGCTTTGGTTCTCGGTGTATGCATGAACCGTGCAGCAAAGAAACGAACGTCTGTACGCGTAACAGGGGCCATTTCAAACTGTCCTAGAATTCCTACTGCAAGTACAGTTGTGCAGGGCCCACTACGCCATAATGCTTCCTTTTGCTTCCTTTTGTTTAAAACTTTCTTTCATTTTTTTATTTATTTTCGTGTTATCGTCATAGTGTGTCTTTGTAATTGTGTTAGAGAAGTTTGTGTAATCTTTTTTTGTATGTTGCAATGTATCCTTCCATGTACCTCGTTGTATTCTAAAAACAAATATTGTAGACCGTTCGCTATGTGCAATTTATCCATCAGGTATTGTTACCTATATCTTCTGCCATGTCAAGAACAAAGGAAGCAGGGACTTCTGTCAAGCCGTAATCGCGGCTTTTAGTCCCGCCTCCTCCTTTTTAAAGGAAAGGAAATAAAGCTTGATTTGATTTGATTTGATTTCATTTGATTTGCAAATCAGCGAAAGGCCCACAACATGTCCGCAAGACAACACGCGAACCTACGCAGCTGATCACACTCTTGATGCTTTTGCTCTTGATGATGATTAAATATGTCCGATAATGGGTGGGCCTTTAAAACACATCCACCTGTTGCGTTGCGCAATTCACGTGTTTGAACGCCTGGTGCGATTCGATGCTTGTGCCACGCAATAATACATTGGTTGAGGAGACTCCTTCTTCTACATGAAACTCATATAGTTTTTTTTTTCTTCGAAGTTTCAAGCAATGACGTGGCTCTTTAGTAGAACACCTGCTTGTCACGCAGAAGGCCTGGGTTCAATTCTTACTCGAATGAAACATTTTTATTATTTATTTTATTTTCAGGTTTCTAGATTTTTCGGTCACGGACAACGCTGTTTTTTCGCTCGCAACCAACGACACCGACGCCGACATTTCGGCAAAACGAGCTCTTTAACAGTGGTTCACTGTCGTAGGTTGCCTTGGTCGATCCATCCATTGCTTCTCGTACGTGTAGTTATGACCGTCATCTGCTTGATTCGTCAGCAGCGTGCTTCAAGACGTCGCGTTGAAGCCGCATTCAGCTAATTTTATTTTACACGTAGAACAATCCGCTATTTTCACGTCCGGTAGTCACAGAAAAAAAAAATACTACACGTAAATATTTCAATGAATTACACAATGAGTTTTATCAGTTGTATTATTAAGACGTGACAAGAACGCTTGACGGAAACGCGCATCCTTTATATAAGTTTATTATAATTTGAAGTTGAACCACATAAGCGACACATTCTACATATTATATGCACGTTAAACAAAAGAAAAGCAGCCTTTTGTTCTCACAATAATTCATCGCTGGATTCTTTTCTTTTTTTCTCATTCAGTTCTCTTTTCGCTGGAAATTCGGGTAAAAACAACAACAACAACGTGAAGCAGCCATGCGCTTTCAGGGACACGAAATGAATAAGCCAATTACAATGCGTCATTAGGTGCGCGATGTGAAGTAAGTGAGCATCTCCCGATAACCACGCTAAATCCGGAAGTAGCGATGGGAGCTCAGTTGATAGCAAGTCGAGCCGGCTTCCTCTTTCACCAAAACAGCGTAGTTGGTGCGCGTATAGAAGGTAGTTGGCATTCCAACAGGCGTAGCACGGGTTTTCTCATCGCGATCAACCTGTCGTTCTAAGCGGCTATGAGCTTAAGTTTGAGGGCACAGGTTTAATAATAATAATAACATCTGGGGCTTTCCGTCCCAAAACCACGATTTTGTTATGAGAGACGCCGTAGTGGAGGGCTCCGGAAACTCCGACCATCTGGTGTTTTTTAACGTGCACTGCCATCGCACAGTACGCGGGCCTCTACCATTTCGCCTTCACCGAAATGTGACCGCCACGATCGGGCTCGAACCCGCGACCTCCGGGTCAGCAGCCGCGCACCATAACCACCGCTCCATCACGGTGGACAGCGCGCAGGTTTGGTTCCCGGCTATGGAGGCCACTTTTCGATGCTGCGGAAGTAAAATAAAATTACTGCACTTACGTCTAGGTGATCAGCAAAGAACAATATGCAATCAAAACTAATCCGGATTCCCCCCCTGCAGCGCGCCTCATAATCAGATCTTGGTTTTATCAAAAAAAAAAAAAAAGAAACATCAAAATTTGTTGCGCTTTAAGAATTGTTGCTATCACTTCATATGCTACAATTGATGTCCGCGTAGTTTTGGTGTGACGGCAAAATTAAGCAGGCCTGAATAACACTGTTACCAAATATGGCCAGTGATCTGTTCTTTACGCGTTCTCTTCGCAGGAAACGCGCACGAAGCTCAAAGCAGAACAAATGACTAAAAGTTGCAGGCGCTGGAAATTTAAAAGTTGCCTTGTACCCAGAAAACTGTGCGTGAAAAGCGATCCTGAGCTCAAAAGGAAGAATAAATAATGAACAAATTCCCACTTGTAAAGAAGAAGGCGGAGGAGGAGAGAGGCGCCACACATGCTTCCGAGCTCGATAATGAGAACAAAGCATTTCCTTGTTCTCCCTTCGTGACCCATCTTGGCTGAAAGTGCAGTGCGGCCCAGTGAGTATGCACTCGGGAATTTAAAAGAAAAGAAGAACAAAAGTATCATGTTAAAATATACCATAGTCAAATAGTGGCTCAGCGGCCATCGTTGCCTCACAAAAGCCAGTGTGCGCAAAATTTGCAGCGCCTTTCACAAAACTTGACTTGTTTTTCTTATTCTCTGCGCTCTGGCTAAATTCTCTCGCGTTCTTGCTCGCCATGACAAGAATCTGCTTGTTCGGCCCCTTTGCTTTGGCCAGCCTATACGACATGATTAAAGGAGGGAGGGAAAAAGAGAAGGCCGCGTAATTGGCAGGGGAAGAATGACCGCTTTGTGCTCGTCGTGCACCCGCTGCTACTCGTTTCGTTCGAGCTGCTTTAACCCCGACTTTGGACGTTATGGCCGCGTCCAGAGGAACGTGACTGCTTAAGAGAACGACCTTCTAGTGGACGCTGGCGCTTATCACGCGTCAGCTTGACTGAGATCGTTGCTTGGTCGACTTCCCGACGCTGCGTTAATTGTCCATGATGTATGCAACAATTCGGAGGCAATTTCGCCGAGCATGACGAAAGACTGATCCCGCACACTCTAAGAAATAATCGAGTAAAAAGGGTGTCTTTTTGCTGCACAACTATAATCGTCATATAGGTCGCGAAATCGAATCCCGGCCGCGGCGGCTGCATTTTCGATGGAGGCGAAAATGTCTGAGGCCCGTGTACTTAGATTTAGGTGCACATTAAAGAACCCCAGGTGGTCGAAATTTCCGGAGCCCTGCACTACGGCGTCTCTCATAATCATATCGTCGTTTTGGGACGTTAAACCCCAGATATTATTATTATTATTATAATCGTCATATACCCCACGTACTTTCCTGGCGTTATCACCGCCGTCCCTGCACTTCCCGGTCCTGAACGCAGCGCGCGTTATCAGCGTGACATAGCATTCTTGATTGGAATGTGCCGGGAGCCGGGTTTTCAAGAGAGGAAACGTGAGCAAGCCAGATGACGATTATTGTTGTGTAGCAGAAATACTCCCAAAATACTCGACTTTTTCTTAGAGTGCAGTGCTTGTGAATATCTCTAAATATATAGTCGCAGCATTATCAAATTACAAAGATTTCTTTACAGTGGCCGTATTGATTGACCGACACTTCTCTCAGCCGCCTTCCTGAACATGTTAACCTACTTTTTTATCATTGTTATCTCTCTTCTGAAAGTAATTATCGTATGATATGTAGTGCGCACATAGTGTCATGCATTTTATTCCGGAGTAATCTGCGTGGCATTTTCTGTTTTCTACTAAATGCTGAAAATGTGGCTCAGAAGCATGTTATAGCTATAGACACTGTTAAACATGCTTGTTCCTTAGTCAAAGCGACGATAAAACACTTATCTATTAAGTGCGCCGGACGCTTTCATCTCCGAGCAACGCGGAACGCCTCAAGGAAGAAGGCTAGAGTTGAAGCGCCGGGTTGAAGAGAAGTTGAAGAGAAGTTGCAGTGTTAAGCTTCACGGTACTACAGCGAAATCTTGTTGATACGATTCTGCATAATCAGTTCATCGACCTAATACGTTTTTCTCTTTATTCCCGGCCAAAGCCCGTAAAAAATAATGCATTTTCGTGAGCTTAATACGATCACATTTTGGCCCACAATTGGATAATACGACCGTGAAATTGGCCAAAGTGCGCTGGCGGGCTAGTTGGTTGTTCATGCTAAGTTTCTACAGCGCGACTGGACGCGGACGGAGAGGAACACGCAAACACACACACACAGCGCTGTGTGTGTGTTTGCGTGTTCCTCTCCGTCCGCGTCCAGTCGCGCTGTAGAAACTTAGCACGACCGTGAAAGCCGATCTAGATGGATGTATCATAAGAAGAAAATCTTTGTTGCCGAATCAATAAAATTCGAGTCCGGCGCCTTCTTAATAGGCCTGAACACCCACCGCAGACGCGGTTCCGAGACCTGGTCTTGAACTGGCTTCCTGGGCAGGTTGGACGACCCAGAGATTTATTTAGAAATCCCTACGAATGCTTAGATGCCTTATCAAACGGGAAATTTGACCGTCGGCGGCGATCTTCCCGTGGCGTCGGGGTCGAGTGATGCAAAAAATCATCATCACGTGATGACGTCACCATGTGAAGTCATCATGACGTCATAAATCATAAAATTTTGTGACGCCATCATGACGTCACTAATTCTGGTGCGACGTCATGTGACGTAACGCCCCACAATGCCGTCGTAGCGCCCTCCTTTGGGCGCTAGAACGGAGCAAAACTGGAAGCGCGCGACCAAAAGAGCAGAAAATGAAGACGGCGCTTGGCAGTGGAATATATTTTTATTTTTTTTTGCTTCACCTTGAATTAAGCTAAGGAGTTATTTCAAAAACAATCTATTGCTAAAGATTTTAAGAATATAAACTAATTCATTTATATAACAAGGCACCGGCCGTTTTATGGCCGATCCCCCATGGTGGGCTGCGCCAGATTAACAAGGGTCAACCAACCAACCAACCATGTGATGCCACGGCTCGTGTTCCCTGCTCCCTTATGCATCGATTGAGCAGAAAAAGAAGATGGCTTTGGCCTTCGAGTCATCTTAGGTGAGTGCACAAGGGACCCTGCGAGTTTTTGGTTCGGTATATTAGCTGTAACTGCGTTCCACAGGCCCGTAGCCAGAAATTTTTTTCGGGGGGGGGGGGGGGCACCTGTTGAAAACCTTGAAAACCACCTATTTTTATGATTTATTTTCGGTAAAACCTCCCCCTCCATCCAAATTTCGGGGGGGGACCCGGGCCCCCTAGCCCCCCCCCCCCCCCCCCTGGCTACGGGCCTGGCGTTCCAACAAGCCACGATCTGCACGTTGCAGAGCCGCTGGGGCTGCAGCAAAATCGGTTTTCCGGATAAAACATCACCGCCAGGCGCTGCCAATGAATCGAATGATGATGATGATGGGTCAGGTAAAACTCCTTGATCTTGGTAAAGCACCGCTACTCCATGTACTAAGCCGGCACCTCCGCGCGACCTCCTCGCCCCTTTCGCGACATCGCCGTTTTCCGGCCGCTTTTTCTGCACGACGACTGGTCTCCTTTGCGATTGCCCTTGGAGACGCACGCTTGTGGTTTCTTTTAGGGGCGAAGCTCCTTATGCCGTGGGTCGTGCGTCCCACGTTTGTAGTAGCCACCTGCCTGATGACGATGACGCTGCCATCACGGCACACCACATGGAATGTACCCACTATGCGCCATAACGATGACGCTGATGACGATGACGATCGCGATGCCATACAACACATGGCATCGCGATATGGTCTCACATGCATATCGTTTGACCACATGCAACCAACCACCATGGAATGTACCCACTATGCGTCATAACGATGACGGTGATGACGATGACGATCGCGATGCCATACAACACATGGCATCGCGATATGGTCTCACATGCATATCGTTTGACCACATGCAACCAACCACCATCACGTCTTTGATGATGTTCCTCCGGAGCTTCGCCCACTCATCATCATTCACTCCGCGGATATGCTGTGATTTTATTTTTTATTTTTTTGTTAAAAATAAGAAAACGCAGTGCAAATTGACCGGCTACTTTAATGTTGTTCAATAAAAGAGAGTTGGTGACGGAGTATGGATATTTCGCTCCTTTTTTAACCTCTTTGCTTAATACAATATTCGCATAATACGTTTGATCTTCCACTTCCCGTGAAAAAGGCATAAACGAAATTGCACTATGATTTTGGACACGGGATATACTTGACTGCAAATATAAAATAGCTTGTACACAATATAGCGTAGAGAGGCTACCATCATGAGTACTTTGCTTACATTCCTAGGAAGTTACTGCTCGAAAATAGCTAAACACGGAAACATACACGATGCCTTTGTCGATTTCTCTTTATGGTGCTCGACTGCTGACCCAAAGGTCTCGGATTCGATTGTAGTCGGACGCTTTGATGTCATTGGGATCATTTCCAAAATGTCCCACTCGTAGCGCATATGGTGTCGTACATTTAGCTTAATTTCTTGATTAGTAGAGCACTGCTGTTGATAATATTGCCGTTTTAGACATTCCCAAACATAGATCTTTCAATCTGACACAAATTGTTATTTTACTTTAGTGTCCCTTTAAAGAACACCAGGTGGTCGAAATATCCGGAGCGTTTCACTACGGCGCCTCTCATAATCATATCGTGGTTTTGGGACGTAAAACCCAAGATATTATTATTATTATTATTATTATTATTATTATTATTATTATTATTATTATTATTATTATTATTGTTATTATTATTATTATTATTATTATTATTATTATTATTATTATTATTATTATTATTATTATTATTATTACTGATTTCTCTTTTATTTGTACCAGTACGTCGACATTTAGAAAAATAAAGGAGCAAGCGAACAAGTTCTGCGGTTTCGTGTTCCGAAAGGTGCTGAATACGTGCGTAAGACAAATCCTTGCTCTCACGTCCTCTTCCAATAGGTGTTATCATATCCGGCCCGTATAAGACAAAGTGCTGGTCACGCAGAAGAGGACACCGCGAGGACAGGCGAGCCGGTTTAGCGGCCGCTAAGCCGCCGCCCTGTCGCGCACCGCTCGATTCTTCTCTGTAGGAAGGGTGGTAGCTGCGTCGGATGGCAGAAATCCAAGGATGACACGGAAGACGGTTGATTGGTTGTACGTGCCCAGCTCGGCTGTAGCCTGGAAAGACGCTTGCCTAGCAGTATACTGCTCGGAAAAGTGATGTGCGCCCAAGGTTCTGCCTCTTCCGCGTTTTTCTCCGTGTTAGTCGATCTCTGCATCGAGGAGTCTTACACCAATAAACGTGAGGTGTGTGCCGGATCTACGCATCCCGGAGCCCCTGCATATGTGCCGCTAGCTGTACGGGCAGTCTGCGAAAACACGGCTTCCACGCACTTTTCGCCCGGCCCAATCAGTCGAAGTACTGGAATAACACAATCTATGGACTTTAGGAAAAAACAGTCACGGCGCAAAGAGTACGGGGACGAAGTGAAGAAGCGAACTGACAGACACGGGCGCCCGTGTCTGTCAGTTCGTTTCTTCCCTTCGTCCCCGTATTCTTTGCGCCGTGACTGTTTTTTCCTGAGGTATGAACCAACTAGCTCAGCAACAAGCCCTATGGACTTTACGTTTCATTCAACTGGTTGTTAAAAGTTGTTAGTATTTTTTTTTTCGTGGTCGCTATTACTGGACCAAATCCGTACGTAATTCGGTTAAAGCGAAACTAAGATATCACCTCTCAGCGCATTCAGAAAACGACCCGTTGTTTCAAGCGTTCAAGAAGAAAAAAGTCACTCATGCGAAAACTGGTGAATTCTTGCATTTGCTCGTACTAGCACCAATAAACAAGGACAAAGGCTGTTTCAGTAAAATGCGAATGGGGACCACAGTTGACCTCGGGAAAATCGAATATAAAAACAGACAATTCTCAACCACAAAATAAAGAAGCCGTGAAGGACAAAACTGATTGTAGCAGCTACCTTAGGTTTTAAAAGTAATATGCGATGACGTTCGCTGTGTTTCTTAACACAGATCCCCATTTTTTTTTTCGCATGAAAGAGAGATAGAAATGTTTATTGTGGTAGAAAAGCTGAGAGGTCGGCCTGAATCTATTTTCTGGCCTGCTACTCAGCATTAGGAAAGGGGAGGGGCTGAAAGCTCATTGCTTTTTCTAATACAGGCCAAGAAATTCCAAGAAAGGAGCACCTTTAGAGTGATACGGTACGGTACGACGAACTTCGTTGAAAGCATCATGAGAAGTGCTGCCCCTTGGGGCGACACCGAAGGGCTTATGAAAATATTTTATATAGCACGCCAATTATCTTTACCGATCACTCTTAAGCATTTGGGTTAGGACTAACAGCTTTAGAGTTATCGGCAAAGATCAATGCCGCGGTATAAAAAAAATATTTCAATAAACCAGGGTGACAATATGCGTAATATATACGAAAAGTGTTAGGCAACAAATGGAAACATTCTTTCACTCTCAGGAAACAAAAACATATCTGTAGAAAGATATTCAAAGACAGATATATTGAAAGTCACTCACTGTGCGTTATTGACTGGTGGCTTTCGCTGCTGCTCCGACCGCGAGGAGTGCCAATATGACGTCGCCGTATAAGTTGTCGCAATTCTTGCCAAAGAGATACAATATTTATAAGTTCTGAGAGCTTTTACCTACCAAAAACAACATTCGATTATGAAGCGTGGCGTATCTGGATAATCCGGATTAATTTCAACCACCTGGAGTTTTTTAACGTACCTCCTAAATCTAAGCATACACGCATTATTTACATTTCTTCTCCCGTCCCCCCTCCAAAGGAAATACGGCCGTCGTGGCTTGCAACTAAATTCGCCCCTTGAGTTAGCAGCGTCGCATCCTCTACGTGCTATGCTGCCAAGACACGTCCGAAAGTGAAGAGCACATCACAAAAAGTGTTGCTTGAGCCGGTGCATAGTGCCTGGAAGAAAACTGCTGAATACCAAGCAGGAGTGCGAGCGGCTAGAACGGGTCGCTCACGAGGAGGCGGGGGCCAAGGACCAACACAATGGACCCGCAGATACTAAAGGGACAGCTGAATACCGAAGCACCTGGGTCGCCTGCCTTTTGTCTCCCATAGCACAACGCGCGGAAGCGAAAGGCCTGCTCACGAAAATCGGATAAGGCGTTCGATTTTGTTACGAACGTGTGTTCCAGAGGTCGCTATGCGGCACCGAGCTGGGTAACATCCAAGGTTCGCGCGTCTCGGCTGGGAAGCTCGCTTTAACTCCCGTATCTCAGCGGAATATATAACCCTACCACGAAGTTTTTGGTGGTTTCTTAGCAGAGGTGGTGTACCGTGCGTTAAGTGCGGATATACTGCGCCATATGTTTCGTACTGAAAAACGTACTTACATTAGCCGCTCTCGCCATCTTGTGACGTTACCCTAAACTTCGAGCAAATCTGGCAAGAAGAACGATGCAGGATCCCGGTACACGCTAGAACGGAACATTAATACCGTAAACTATACGGTGCACTATTTGCAGCACTGCTGTAAAACTTTTTGGGGATATTTGTTACACCGAAATTCAAGGTGCATTCAGGTCGCCAGTAGGGTTACGCCTGACCAGGGTGATTTATCTGTGAGTCTTC
>JALIZH010023697.1:0-50529 GCA_030522465.1 Rhipicephalus appendiculatus | reverse complement strand
ACCCCGGCGTTCGTGCCTCACAACGCCTTGTTTCATCACGCTACGTATGGCCCCGGATGAACGCGGACGCACGCGACTGGGTACGTACATGCACACCCTGCCAACGTGCCAAAGTCCACAGGTACCCTGTTCCTCCAACGTGCCAGTTTCTGCAGCCTAACCATCGTTTCGACATTGTCCATATTGACATTGTCGGACCACTCCCACCGTGTGATGGATTTCGCTACCTGCTCACAGCTGTCGACAGATTTACGCGTTGGCCAGAAGCGACTCCGCTTCCCGACAGCTCTGCAGCAACGGACGCGGCAGCATTTGTCACAAGATGGGTTGCGCGCTTCGGATGCCCTACCAAGATAGTGACTGACAGAGGACAGCAATTCGAGTATGCCCTCTTTCACGAACTCCTGCGTTTACTTGACACGCATCGTCTTCGCACGGCCGCCTGCCATCCCCAGACCAATGGCCTCTTGAAACGCTTCCATCGACAACTCAAGGCAGCACTGACTGCCCAGTCCACGCCATCGCAATGGGTTCAACGTCTACCACTGGTACTTCTTGGGATCCGGTGCGCCTCGAAATCGGACTTCGGGTGCTCGAGCGCGGAGCTCGTCTACGGTACTCCGCTCCGTCTGCCCAGTGACTTCTTCTCACCAGAACCACCCTCGGCACCTCTGTCTACTCACGAATATGTCCACCTTCTTCGGGACCTCTTCCGGGATCTTAAACCCTGTCCGACACGTCCTCTCCCAGAACGCACACCGTACATAACATCCGACCTGACCAAAGCAACACGTTTTTGTGCGCTTTGGACCAATTCGACCTGCTCTCCATCCACGCACTACCTCGGGCCCTTTCCGGTACTGGAGAAACTCGAGTCGACATATATTGTGGATGTTCACGGCAAAGCTGACACCATCGCACTGGAGCGCCTGAAGCCAGCCTACTGTGAGACGACTCCCACAGTAGCGTGGCTCAATCCAGTCCCACATGTCTGCGTTCCCGTCAATGCGGACACTACTTCAACCCTGTAGAGTTTCCTGGCAGTGCTGTTTCCTGGCAGTGCTGTCGGTGGCAGAGCCACCGACATCGACGGGATTGCGCGGCGAAGGGAAAAGAGGTCGGGCGTGATCTCGTGCGGCGCGGCAGGAAGGCTGGCGCGAGGGCCGCAGAAAATAAAGAAGCCAGGTGTGTTTCGGCTTCGGCGATAGAAGGACGTGTCGAGTCATTTTCTTATGTGTGCTCCACACATCTTTAAGGTGAAACTATTTGGCCGAACTTGTGGACGTGAAATGGAAACTCAAGTTACAGCAAGCAATGCACGCTGTACACTCATACACCGATATCGGCGCACAGGGCGCCGGTCGTTGATAAACTGCTCATCGTTGGGACGAGCCGTCTTTTATACAGCACGCGCCGAACTTTCTAGCCTTATCAATGGTGGTCGTGCAAGCTCTAGAATAAGCTGGATGGTTCGTGTCCTGCGTGAAATCTTAACGAAACCATCTAGTATAATCGCGAAGCTTCTCGAACACTGAGGCGTGGTCCGCGCTGAGCATTGCTGACAGCTTTTGTAGGTGGAAACCCAATGCACTAAACCTGATACAATAAATGCGCATGGCAATATAAATTGTCAAATACCTGTGGCACATACCCGCATACCGCGGCCCGTAGTATACGGGTATGTGCCAACGTGTCTGGAAGAAGGGGTTTCACGTCGTACGCGACATAATTTTCACATCATTCATGTCATGACCAGACAGTCATAATCATCCAACCCTCTTACCCTCCCATGCTAATTTCTGTCTACCCCAAGGTAACTACGTGATCACGAGAACATCCAGACGTAGGTGGCTAGATAGATATATAGATAGATAGATAGAAATGCTCAAAGTGTATGCAGTACACAAAGAAATGCTTCGCATTTAGAACAGCTAGAACCAGCACCACACGCTCATAGCGGACGTCCTCAAAGGAAAGATCCAACATCACATTAGTGGAGACCTGCAAGGGATGAAGGAAATTCTGTACAACCTCTCCAATGCACCACCGTTGAGCTGGAAGGTCCTCCAAGAAAAGCGCAGTACTGTTGTGCCGTCGTTAAAGGGGAACTCCGGCGATTTTTCGATACTCACCGATTTAAATAAAACTTTAAACATAAGTGCTCTTCGGTGCCCTGATGATATGTGCCAAATTATACAGCCGTAAGTAATTTAGTTTTTCGGAGAACGAGTTTTAAAAAATGGTAGCCAATTCCGGAATCATACCTTCAAATGCGGGCCACCCTGTGTACGTGACGTATTTGGTACTCCTTTCTCGTCCCCCCAGACGGACGCTTGCTCGCGGCGCGCGCTTTTAAATGCGAATGCGTTTCATAGTCGGGCTATGTCAGGCATCCGGCGTCGTGCGGCGTTGGCGTTGTCCGCGGCGAGAGAGTAGTAGCGGGGAGTGAGTGGAGAGGAGGAGCACGCTTTAGTGCGTGAGGGCGCTCGCATCGCGGGAGCTCGGAGGAGCTATATATGAAAAAAATAAAAAAGTAAAAAAAATAAAAAATAAATAAATAATGAAAAAACAGAAAAAAAAGCAAGAAAAAAAGCCCCCCCCCCTCCCCCGAAGGGAAATCGTGAGGAAATGCGAATGCATTTCGCGCGCGCTTCACTCCATTTATATATGGTGGTTGTGGTTCGAAGAAGGAAAAGGCGCCTAATTTCTGCAGCCCGGTCGGGAGCACGGCGCAGCGCCTTTTTTATTTTTTTTGTTTTTTTTTTGTGTTTTTTTTATTTATTTATTTTTTTTTATTTTTTTTTATTTTTTTCATATATAGCTCCGCCGAGCTCTGCGATGCGAGCGCCCTCACGCGTTAGAGCGCGCTCCTCCCTCTCCACTCAGAGCGGAGAGAAAACACCTGCCGCGGACAACGCCAACGCCGCACAACGCCGGATGCCTGACATAGCCCGACTATGAAATGCATTTGCATTTAAAAAATGGCGCTGTGCCGTGCTCCCGACCAGGCTGCAGAAATTAGGCGCCTTTTCCTTCTTCGAACCACAACCACCATATATAAATGGAGTGAAGCGCGCGCGAAATGCATTCGCATTTCCTCACGATTCCCTTCGGGGAGGTGGGGGCATTTTTTTCTTCGAGGCGACGCTGACGCTAGCACAGGCGACGCTTCCGCGCTCATGTAGCTGCACTCCTCATCGCTGGACTCCTCGCTGGTCAGTTCAGACGAGCTGGCACAGCTTGTTTCCACGTCGGAAGACATCGGCAGTTTGCTTTTCCCGCGAAAGAAGAGGCACGTGAGCAATGTTTACGTGCCGTGGTGGCGTGTAGCGGATTTGGTGACGCCATGACGTCATAGAGTACCCAGCATGGAGCACGAAGCAGCTCCCCGTTTCGGTTTCGGTTTTGACTCGTTTTTCATTGCTTATTTAAAATTATTGGCGAGTGTGTCGGCAAAATGAACCGCCCTAGCTGTTGCAGGACTGTTAATACTATTTGAAAACGGCGTTATCTCGGTATGGTCGAAAATGCACCGGAGCTCCCCTTTAATCGGGCTGCCCGTTGATGTTAAATATTTCGCGAAAACGCGTACACTGGACCCCCCTTTCTCAATACAACCCGGTGGTCCACAAGATGTGCCTCTAGAGCTGTTTGACGACAATGAAGGAAACAGGAATAATATCCCTGTGATTAACGTCGAGAATGTGACTAAAGAAAATAATTTGTCTGTTTTCGAAAAGCCACGGAAGATTTTTTTTTTTTTTGAGGAAGGTCCTCACTTTCCTGGTGGTGAAAACGATTCAGATGAAACCAGATCCCAGAAATACATGGAAAGCACAGCGACGAAACGTGCCATTCTGATTGGCTCATCGACTCCTGTTTTGGAATCATCCTCTCGGTATGCCGCGTGTCCGTTTTCTCCGCGACCTAGCCAATACCGACCGCAATACCACCGCGACAAAGCCAATGTCGCCCCCCCAGAATGTTCGGCAGCTAGGCAAGGCAAGTCGCGGCGAACACAGGACCGACCATCGTACCACGGGCAATGCCGCCCGCCAGAAACATGGTGACACCTCCTCAAATGAAGTCGCTGCGTGGCCTTCTCTTCCTCCTTTGTTTTGACTGATGAGGGGGTATGAAGCGTATACACACCAGCGCTAACGAAATCAGTTCTAGCCATAAAGAAGGCAAGTTCACTTGTCGAGGCGTGGGCTCGAGCACACAACCCCTGTTTTGTGATTTCGCTATCGCAAGCTTCCATCTTCCCCTGCATACTGTTTTATTGGATCGCCATGGTAGTGCATTTATAAAATTTCGCTCGTATTGGCATGGCCGCCAACTTCCCGTCCCGATCACCAATACAGGCGGCTTCTCTACCTTATGAGGTTGAAACTACATTCCTTGGTGTCGTCAAGACGCCCACTGTTGCCCATCAACAACGTGACAACCCTCAGTTGCTTGGTCTAATTATTTATTTAAACGGAGGATCTCAGAGTGCAGCAAAGGTTTTCGCGAGAGTGTTCTTTACATAATAATAATAATAATAATAATAATAATAATAATAATAATAATAATAATAACCTTAGTAATAATACCTGGTTTTTTACGTCCGAAATCCACGGTATCATTATGAGAGATGCCGTAATGAAGGGCTCCGGAATTATTTACCATCTGGTGTTAACGTCCACTGACGTCACAGAGCACACATCCCTCTACCATTTCGACCCCCTCGAAATACGACCGCCGCGGACGGGACTGAACCCTTCGGGTCAGCAGCAAAGCACGGTAGCCACTGATTCACCGTGGCGGACACAGCGTCCTTAACAGAACAAACATTTTGTCGATCGTATCTCCCTATGTCATCTACCATCCTCGCAGCCCTTCGTATTGAACTGCTTCTTGCACGTCACAAAGAGGTGACCTCTCGCCACTTAGGCTGCTCGGGCACAAATTAGAGTTCGGCGAAGATACTGCAGCCAAAGACTCACAACAGTCGTGCAGCACTACGTTGGCACTTGCCTCGACCTCCAGCAGCGCAAGTCGCCTCTGACGAAACCAGCCGGCCTGCTGCAACCTGTCCATGTCGCACGGACACCGTTTGATCATATTTCAATGGGTATTTGGCGTCCACTTGCTACATCTACTGCAGCGAACCGCTTGGGCTATCGTCGCAACGATTATATGACCAGGTACGCCGAACCAAAGCCGATCCAAAGAAGCATTGCAGCGGAGATCGCAACATTTTACATAGAAAAAGTACTGAGATATGGCACACCCACCGGCGTGAGAACAGGACATTCAACAGCATGCACGGCAGCTCTTTCGGGCCATGTTTTAATAAAAAAAATTGGAACAATTCATTGAGACCAGTACCTGCCCCCCGCCATCGAACGGATTAACAGAGCACCTAACCGAAACGATTGAAGACATGCATTAGATGTACATACGTAGATATGGAACATAACCTGGGCGAAATCTGGCATGACTCCATTCAGCGCCTTCACCGACGGAAGGTACAGAAAATGGAGGCTGTCATGTTACTAAACGAATGAGACGACACAGTAAAAGAAGCCGGCTTGTTTACTCAACACGCGGAAGAAGATCGGCAGCTCGCACGCTTGCGGATCCGCTAGGAAGAAGACTACAACGCAGGTCGGCATACTGCCTACCGTAGAAAAGTAACCTACGAAACCGGCGACAGAGTGTGCAACAATACTTCAGTGCGGACTAGTTGGTTCATATCTGAAAACAGAACACACTGCGCGAGCACAAAAATAAGAGGAGAGGAGACAAGAAAGAGCGCAGCTGCGCTCTTTCTTGTCTCCTCTTCTTGTTTCTGTGCTCGCGCAGTGTGTTCAGTTTTCAGACAGAGTGTGCTTTTGGACGCCCATACGGAACTGTGCACTGTCCGAGACACTGCAAAGGCGACACTGCATGAGGATTATCGCGATAGCTGAGTGACTTCACCCTAAGGGTTTTCACCTAGAGTTTCAGGTGAAACATCTTTCACCTGAACATGAAAAATGTTTCAGGCTAAACAGCCTGAAAAATGTTTCAGGCTAAACATTTTTGTACAAAAATGTTTAGGGGTCAAATGGACTTTTCCCGGAAAAAAATCGTGAAATCGTAAGAAATATGTGATTTGTCCCATATTTGACCGTATTTTTCCTAGTGATGCGGTGATGCGGAAGTGAAAATCCTCATTATGCGGCGTTTCATAAACCATTTTATGGCTAAGTAATGAAGAAAGTCTAATCAAATGATTTTTAAGAAAGAAAATGATTTTTGAACTTGGCCCTCAGAACATGTCCTGCATTCCTTTTATTGCCACTTCGCCGCAAAACATGTGGTCGCCCTTGCAGCTGACACTCGTCACAGGAAGCGGTAAGATGTGAGATGTATGTCAGTGTCTCATGAGGAGTCGAAAGTCTTGTTGCTTTGGTGTGAAGGCTCCGAGTATTGAGTTCACTTTTACGATGTGAGCTTGCTTGGCGTGTCCATTGGGAAGTATGGACGCCGTACAGCAGCTTACGGTATCGTTGGAAAATTGTGCTACAGCGCCGTCTGCACAACTAGTATACACAGACCGAAACAAATAACACCCATTGTGTGCACTTGTTATTGTTTATTGTGTATACTTTGCTGAAAAAGGTGCAGCCGCCATGGGGCGATACGGGGTATCTGTTTCGGACATTCTTCCTTCTTCAGTCCAGGTACTGAGAAGGTTGCTGCCGTAGTGCAGTTGCATATACGATCACATAAAAAAGGCTGTCAGGCGTCTCCTACGCCACTGCGGTTAATATCGGTGGTTTACACCGTATGTTGCACGCATTGCACCGCCTTTAACTAGCCTCACAAGAGATGGCGTTGCTTTACTTTATGGCGACGAATAAGGGAAACGAACAGTTGCTTTCAGTGATTTGCAGGAACGTTCACACACGCGCCCAGTGCTTGCCTACTCTGACGAAACAGCCCCTACAATGCACCATACCGACGCCAGCCCTGTTGGCTTCGAAGCTGGGCTAATGGAGCGCCTCTAGTACGCGGTAAGCGCAATCGCCTACGCCATCAGAGCTCTTTCACGCACAGAAGCAAGCTATTCAACCACTGAAAAAGAATGCCTGGCCATGGCATCGGCGGTTCTAAAATTTCGCCAATATTTGTACTACCGCTATTTCAAGAGTATTAGTGGCTACCATTCCATGTATTGGCTGAGAAATCTTAAAGATCCTTTCGGGTGACTAGCACGCTGGAACCTTACACTGCAGTAGTTCGATATGACGATTGTGTACAAGTCGGAGATCTACAACGAATGTAGAAGCTTGAGCTAGTTGATCTGGGTTCATGATCGCAAATGCCACAGCGCGCAAATACATAGGAAAAATATTGGGACAGAGTACAAAACAGCGCTCTTTTCTTCTCTCTCCCAATATTTCCCGTACGTTATTCTCACGATGTGAAATCCACCATCTATAACGAAATAAAGCATCACTAATTTGTACAGCCGGATTTCACTACATGACTCATTACTCGTACATTATGTGAAGCCAGAGATATGTGCCTTTCACAGGGAACCAGGCGGCTCGCACCGCGGCTAGAGATCGTGCACGCCGAGCCACCTCCGATGCAAGGGAACACATACCATAGGTTGTAACGAAGAATCGGATTGCTTACCTAGGAAGTACTATGACATTCTGGCGCACTACAGCAACCAAAGAAGGTGCCACCCACCGGCACTTAATAGATTCAACAGGGAACAACCGGTGGCGTAGAACTCCATGCTTGGAGTCCACCTTCAAGGAACGATGCTGTACCCCCCATGGGACCGGATGGCTACTAGCAAGACTGCAAGTTCTTCCCGGTGGAGACGCCCAACATCTCGCGTCACATGGTCCTGTTTGCTCTTCGATAGTGCTGTTTGCGCCATATGGTGGTATATAGCCATTATTGCTTCAATTAATTTGTCAACGCCTCTCTTCCAGTTGAAAACTAGTATTTCAATTTACGTATAGAGTTGTTTTAATTGTTGTCTAATGTCATAATTACTGGTCTATTATTATCTACAGCCATCTTAAGGTTTCTTGAGCAATATAAAATGCAAATATTAAAGCAGTGGGCAAATAGTGGAATAATAATTTTTTTCGCGTCCTAAGACTTATTTTTAAACATCGTTCACAGATTGAAGATAGAGTACGTTGGCGTAAATTCTTCATGCCCATCAGCTACTTCAGAGCCATAAATGTGATTCGTAATACAGAGTACATTGAAGCCGCAACTTGCCTTAGGCTCAGAATATCATATAGCTGCTTGCATATACTGAGCTCAAAATGTCAATTTTGCTAATGTGTATTGTTTATTGTCATCACGGCATGTAGGGAAGTGATCAACTGTATAAACTAAATACATAGAAAATGACATTCAATGCACATATTGATATAACCTCCGTTCATCTCTTTCAGGATTGCCTACATTCATTCAGGCATTTCAGCATGCTCTGGAATTATTTCATAACAGCATGTCTAATAGAGGAACTATAGATGCTTGTTATGAGCGTGCTTATCGTGACCATTATGATGTCTTTTTTTTATCAGCCAGACAGAGTATGTATTGATTAATTTACAGTGATGTCACCTAAACAGCTGTATAAAAATCACGGTATTACCACGTGTTTTAGTTTGATGCATTAAGGCTTCACCCGCCGAAGACTGTAAGCAACAGTAGGCACAGGTCATGCAGCAGTTTTTGAGAAGTTTCCGAAATCATTGAGATCATGCTTTTAAGATTGACAGGCGGACGCGAATAGTATAGTATACTCAAAACCTTCGTAGCACATTTGACATTCCAAGCGATAACGTTTGAATCTTCTATAGCTCATGTATAAAAGCGGACGCGCTTTAGTGCTTGGCAAATAATCGACGGCCGATGCACTTTACGCCGCATCAGTGTACCGCATCTATCGCTTGTTGTTTGACTTCCTGTTTACCGGGCAGAGGTTCGCCCAAATAAAAATTTTTTCTTGGCCTGCTGACTGATGGCTAAGTCAACGTCATGACCCCGTCGCATCTGGTGGAGGTGATGTTCGTTCATGTTCCGGACGTGGCCGTCAAGTCGCGATCCAGGCCACGGGGGCGATGAAGAAACCGTCACCATCAGTGACAGTCGAGCGAGCAGCAGAGCGAAATAACTTGTGGCAGAGTAGGGGCTTCTACCGGACAAGTCAAGGGCCATGGCGACGAAGACAACAGCAACTAATTCTAGGATATGTGTGCAAAGATGGGACGAACGCAGGAAAAACAAAGTAAAGAGAAAGAGCACGAACTATCCACTGATTTATTCGTTCTTGAAATAGCTTAGTATAAGTTTCTTCAAAGGCAATACGGAAATGGGTTAATGCGATAATGAGAAGAAATTTGTGCACACCTCATGTGAAGCAAACCTGCGCACGAAACAGCCCTCGGTTTTATATAGGTCAAGCGAAGTCTCGCTTACGCAATCATCACCCTTCTCTGTAACGATAAAAGCTTTCAAGAGTTCCCGCGCTACTTTGGTCCTTCTCTTCCTAAAATCTTTATCATTTTGAGCAGAGGCTTCAACATTTAAGCCATATTTCATATACCAATTTCGCAGCTCATTTGACAAAGCTTTCCGTATGCTTTATTGCGCAACCATTGCGTAGGGATTCCTTTGCGCCAATTTTTAGAGCATGTTCCGGCAGGCTTTCTTGGTGCGGAAAAGACCGCACAGACGTCATGCCTATTTCCCACTTTTTTCATGTTCTGGCCCACCTTGTGCGAAAACGTCACGACAACGGACTTCTTTTTTCGCGGCCACTCGGCGTTTGCACCACGTGTTCTATTAAGAATATTGTCAGCCACGGCGGTGATTATCTCACATGGGAACCCGGCCGCTAGAAGCCTCCTAACATGATTATCAAAACTGTCATGCATTGTATATGAGCACGATTTACTTATCGCGGAATGAAGGCACGAACATGCACTCGCCATTTGCACGCGACAGCGTTAAAGAACTCCCTTCGCAGAAATGCTGGCGGTGGCGTCGGCGTCGGTAGTTGTGAGCGAAAAATCATCATCTTGTCCGTGACCGAAAAATCAAGAAAGATGCAAAAATAAATAATAAAAATTTCCGGGTCCGAGTGTGGATCGAACCCAGGCCATCTGCGTGGCAAGCAGGTGTTCTACCACACAGCCATGCCTATTTTTTTTCTTTATTACCTATAATTTACAATGTCATGTCACAAACATAAATATTCAACACACAAGGTACACACACACAAAATTAAAAGAAACAGGCGTAACATTCGGGGTACTATAAAGGAAGGGCAACCTGTCGAAGATTTAAAACTGCTTCAATGCAACCAGGTCATCTAACATTGACATCCATATTGGTGGTTCGTCGTGAACGCGATACTGTTCTCTTATATATACAGCATATTCAATAAAATACTCTCTAGCAGAACGAGCCTCTGGGTCAGCATTTTGTACCGCCATTCTCGTTTTCCATATGCTGTGCATGCACATCAACATAACATTAAAGTCCTGTCGTCAACACGTCAGGGCTGTCCACTGTCCCCTTTATTATTCGCCTTGTACCTTGAACCCTTTTGTTCAAGTATTCTCAAGAATGAAAATATACACGGCTTTACCTACTTTTCTACTGAAGTAAAAGTTCTCGCCTGTGCTGACGACATCGCGGTATTCTGTGTAGACAAAGAAACTGTTGAAGAAGTAGTTAAAGTGGCGAAACTATATTGTGTACAGACAGGTAGCGCAATAATTTGGAATAAGTGTTTAGGCTTCTGGCATGGTAACTGGGAAACGAAGCCAGAAGTTTTTCAAAACATTCAGTGGACTTCTACTCCAGGACAGTATTAGGGCGTCCCACTGGGGAGGCACTATCGTGACACGAATGAATATTCGAGAGCGGAAACAGAACCTGTTCGTGCTCAAACAAGGAAATGGGGTGGACATGACCTGTCCATGTTTGCTCGTGCAACAGTATGCAACTTATTTCTTGTTGCAAAATTGTTTTACGTCCTCCAAGTGTTGTGCTTGTCGCGTGTAAATGTGCAAAAGTTGCACAGGGTTTGCGGTTTAGGTGTGGGGTTCAACTTGGGAACGAAAAAGACGTACAAATCTCTTCCGATAGGTCAAAAGTGGTGGTCTAGGCTTATACCATTTATTCCTTAAACAAATCGTGAGCAGGTTTGTATTTCTTTGAGATCAAACCAACGACTTCCTTAGAGTAATTATACAAACAAGATTGCGCGAGTCTCTACCTGGTTTTATAATATCAACTAACACAGCCACGCCTATGCTGGTAGATACGGTTGAATAACTTCCTCTGCTTGGAAATGCAGTAAAAATAACTTTCATATGCTTTACAAACACACGCGTCCTGTATACAGGCGTCACAATACAACATGTAATATCGCAGTAATATTGCGTGGTACAAGCGTACATTGCCATGGAGCGTCAGAACATGTGATTATCATAATGACACCGTGGTTTCAAGCCGGGCACCCATTACAAAAGGCGCACACGTTACTGCGTGTATTCTCTTAAGACCACGCAGTGGGTGCATAGCAAGTTCGAAAACATTTCCCGCTCGTAACTGTGCATGGTTTAGAGCATGCTACCCATTACATAGCATGTACTAAGCGATTGAAGTATGCACTAGGGACATGATATCGCTATCGAGTACAAATCTTAAAGGCGAAGCTTAAGGGTCGCCCAATCTTTACAGTCTTTGATTGAGCAGAATCAAATACAGTAAAACCTTGCTGACGCGACTCTCACGGGGCCACAAAAATATTCGTATCATCTGAAATTCGTGCCACCAGAAAGCATGAAAGGCTACGAAGAACTGCGCAAAACAAACTGGCACAAGGAAGACACACGCACAAGCGCAGCTAGCAACTGAATGTTTGTTGAAGAAAACACAAATATATAAAGAACTAGAAAGAAAGAAAAACCACGCGAATGGTTAGAGGTTAACAGCTAGATAATCGATTTCTAGTTTTTCCAATGAAACCGATGGCCTGGCAACACACATATCACCATATTTGTGAATAAAAAAATGCCTCGACTACTTCTCGCGCTGTCCTATCTTTATGCCGGGATAACACCTTTGTTTGAATGAAGACACACGCACTGCGCTTGTGCGTGTGTCTTCCTTGTGCCGGTTTGTTTCGCGCAGTTCTTCGTAGTCATGGATTACCAACTCGCCCAAAGATCAATTCGTCTAAACCATGGAAGGTTAGCGTGCGACAAAAGAAAGCTGGCTTACATTTTCATTTGTTGTTTTTCAGCGCCGCAGCAATGTTAGGAAGAACTCGGAATGATTATCTGTTAAGTTTTTAGATGTCGTCAATCATACCAGAACCCTAATTATACAGCTCGTATGCGCGTGCTTAATTAACCAACCAGGTGCGTCGTGACCCACGACACCAGTAACCGCTTCCAAATTTTAGTATACTTCAGGGCTGGGCAGAGATACTCGAAAAAGTATTCCGGAATACAGATATCGAAATTCATGGGTTCGACGCTAAAATACAGATACTGAGATACATTTGTCTTTGATGCAGCGGGACATATCTGAGATACTTCTGCAAACATACGAAAACAGTATCCCGGAATACAGATACAGAAATACAGGTACTGAAATTCCTTTTTCTTATTTTGGGGATGTTTATACTCCGCGAAAACATTTATTTAGTGCAGCATAATATTGTAAATGTTGCAGCGCATGGAAACATGCAATTTATTTATTTATCACAGAACTACACTTCCGGGGCCTCTTGAGGTACTGCTCAAATTCTGATGCACCGTTTCAATGTACCCTCTAGGAATTCGAGCTCAGTGGAGCGTATGACAAGTAGAGAGACACAAATATACCAACGGAGGTAAAATTCACGTTTCTTACCTTAATTGAGATGTACATTCAAGTTCGACGTCGATGTCGGCGAACAAGAAATTACCTTCCCGCAAAGTCTGCATTCTGCTTTGAACACCGAAGCATTGGATCCGTCCTCGTCGGACTCAAAAAACGTGCCATCTAGTATAGACCATACTGCACGACCTTCGCTGTTCGATTTTACTCGGTCTTGTGACATGTGCTTCGGTGGTGCCTTGCCAGTCGTTGCCATTCCCAAGACTGCAGCTCGTGTGACTCGTGTCGCGACTTGAGGGCTAAACCATTCTATCATACGAGACGCCACTTAAATACAGTAGACACGATTCGGCCAAGCGTTGCCTGACGAGGACTATCTCGCCCAAAAAAAAGCGCCATCATTTCATTGTGGCCAGTGCGGTGATGAGAGGCCATCAAACAGTCATCATGTTAAACGCACATACATTTACACACAACCGGGTGGCAGAGGGCCACCGACCGTGAGAAGGAGTAGTTCCCTGCAAGGTGACTTGGAGGGGACGACATGGGTGATTCGGCACTCCGTGGTAGAACATATTGCTTCGATCAGTTCGAAGACACCACCAGAGTTTCACGCCGGGCGAGACGGCTGCGGATTGCACTGTTTTGCCTACGTGCAGTGGAGCCCAGTATGTCAAGACTACACTATTCAGAGATTGGTTTCCTAAAGCCACGTTCTTTGGGGGGTGAGATGGTTTCAGCCCTCTTAGGTCGCTCCTGTGAGCTCTCTCAAAACAAAAAGTCGGAATAGGAACAGTTGCACATTTGACAGACGGTTCGCTGGGCGCTGCCATAATCCTCTCTGAGCTGCAATACAGAGGCTTGACCCCATAAAAGGCCTTGCCGAGGCTGTGACATCAGGCTTTGTACTCCCCGTGCGCAGCCCAGCGTGGCAGCGTTTAGGGGCGAAGCTCCTTATGCCATGGGTCGTGCGTCCCCTGTAGTTTGTAGTACGTAGTAGCCACCTGCGTAACCAGCAGTATCTCCCTGTGTGATGACGTTGACGCTGCCATCACGGCACACCACATGGAATGTACCCACTATGCGTCATTACGACGACGCTGATGACGATGACGATCGCGATGCCATACAACACATGGCATCGCGATATGGTCTCACATGCATACCGTTTGACCACATGCAACCAACCACCATCACGTCTTTGATGATGTACTGGGCGAATTTCACGGAAGATTCGCGGTTTACCGATGAACCTCCGGAGCTTCGCCCACTCATCATCATTCACTCCGTGGATATGCTGTGATTTTTTTTCTCTCCTGTGAAAAGGTCTATAAGATACTACGGCAAACACTTGTCGCCTGGGCTGAAATGGTCACTCCGCGTGGGGGCCATCTTAATGCTCGGTCAAAACTGAAATAAAGCTTTCACTATCGCGCATGCTACCAGCGCCCACTTCAGCAAGCCCCAAATATTAACTAGGGATACCCCTTACATGCTGGAGGGGTGGCTGAAAGCACGACGTAGAGAGCCATCATAGAGTCACTTCAGCGGCAGCCAGGGAAAGTTCCGCCGCTTTGAGAATTGAACACGCGCGAAGCCTCTGTGCCAAGGCGGTACCCGCACGAGTGTCATGAAAAGTTGGCTGGCTGCCCCCCCCCTCCCAAAAAAAAGCAAGCAAATTGTAGCGCTGCAGTGACCAGGTCTTGAGGGACAGCCAAGACAGCAAATTTCTTTGGCCGGGGCCGATCGACGTCCGCAGTTTTGGCGTCGGCAGCATAGGGTGCTTTGCCACATGAGCCATTCTGTGCCTGTGGTAAACCGCCAGCGCCTTCCCTATGTCGTCGTCCGGCGCGCGCCTTTGCTTGTTTAACATACATAGTAAGAGAAAATTCCCTTTGGAAACAAGCCTCAGCTTTTCGAAAACCAAAAAAAAAAATGCCGGACCTGCACGCAAAGCGCAGCACCATTTCTAAAACCCGTTGCAAACTCTCTTGGGGCTACTAATACTACTACTTATACTAGTTATACGCTTGCTACTTATACGCTTGTAATGTACCCACTACTCCATTATTGATTGGGTAACTGATGACAACGAAGAATTATGGCTGAGTCCTTTGTAGTGGGTTGGAAGCATTCAACGACCCACTTGTAATGCCATTCATATTGTGTGACACTTGATTACACCATTCGGCTTCTATGAGGCCTGGTTGTTATTTTACTCTTTAACCAGGTTATATTGCGCATGTTAACGTGCTTCCTTGTGCGCAGGAGTATGGAGCACACGCAGGGCTCCGTGGTAGAATACTGCCCTCGCACGAAGCGGACCCCATTGTATGCTGGATATTTCTTCTTATTTGTTTTTTTTTTACAGCGAAAGCTGTTATGAGATCACAACAAGGGTCGTTTCTGCGCCGTAGTTGTCCGCCGCCGCCGCCGCCGCCGGTGTCCGTAACCAATATCGCACGAAATAAGAAAAAAAGTAAATAAATAAAAACCCCTGTGACAGAATGGGAATCGAACCCGGGTCCTCTGCGTGGCAGCCCAGTACTCTACCACTGAGCTATGCCACTGCTTGAAACTGCGGTGCAAACTGACCCTAGGCAGGCTTCATATCGGGTAAGGGATCGCGTTAACGTGTGTTGTAAAGCGTTTTAGAGCAGTAAAGTAAGAACCAGGCGTCACACAACGCGAATTGCGTAACGAGTAGGTCGTTCAATGCTCGAACCCATTACAAAAGCCTGTGGCATAATTCTTCATCGTCGTCAGCCACAGCGTCAACAAAGTGCACATAATTCGTTTCAACAGTGTAGCTGGCACCGCGCTTTTCTGAAGAATGACGAAGAATGGCATTGTAGACGCTTCCCCACAACACAAAAATTATGATGATTTATAGCGTAGTGGGTACCATGCAAGTGGGCTTGTAGTAGTTGCCCCAAGAGTGTTTAAAAAAGGCTAAAGGCCGCTCTCCCAGCTTTCGCTGTGGCTGTGCTGCGCCTTCTGCGCAGGCCTGGCGGTTTTTTTTATTTCATACGATAGCGGTTACGTGCACAGGCGGCGGCGGCGGACAACTACGGCACCCTTGTTGTGATCTCATAACAGCTTTCGCTGCAAAAAGTAACGAGATACCTGTGCCTCCCACAGTATTGCGATACAAGCGATAAATCGTAAAGGTATTCCACTACTGAGATAGAAATACATTTGTCAAATGTATCTCGATATTTAAATACAGATACTCAAAAATATGTCTGAAATACTATCGCGATACTCTTGTATCGTGATACTGCCCAACTCTGGTATACTTTTGCGCATGACATCGGAATACTGCGGCAAAAGTAACTGAAGGGGCACTTTGACGCGCTAGATCAAGGCCACAAAATTTCGGAACTCCGGTCCTATGTTATGATTTTGTTATCCCGTAGGTGCTGTGGATGCTTTAAATGCGAATGCATTTCATAGTCGGGCTATGTCAGGCATCCGGCGTTGGCGTTGTCCGCGGAGGAGGAGGAGGAGGATAGGTTGAGGAGGTGTGCGCGCCGGCAGGTGTAAGATGTGAAGCATCTTATGGCGAAGCTTAATCCGGTGGTGGTGGTGTACGGCGTGACCGCCCTTACTGCGCATGCGCAAACCCTTTCAAAAAAAATAAAAATAAAAAACCTCCTCTCTCCCTCCCCTAGGCATCCCTCCCCGCGGCAACCACACCCTCACTGCGCATGCGCCTCCCCTCCTCTCCCCCCCCCTGCTACGCTCCCCCCTCTCTCCTCTAGGCATCCCTGCCCGCGCCGTCCACACTCCCACTGCGCATGCGCGTCCCACCTCTCTTCTCCTCTCCTACGCTCCCCCTCTCTTCTCTAGGCATCTCTGCGCGCAGCGTCCACACTCCCACTGCGCATGCGCGCCCCCCCTCTCTCTCTCCTACGCTCCCCCCCCTCTCCCTCTCTCGCCTCGCGACGCCGACACAGGCAGCGTCTGCTAGCGAGTTTCTTGGTTGAAAAAACCGACTGCTCGTGCTGCACAACCGTTCACTGGCCACCCCGTATATATGGCAATGAATCTTGACCTCCAAGGTGGTGCCGGTGGGAGATTTCTCCTGTGCGTTGTTGAACAATAAAAATTCGCAGCGTGCGCGTTAACTAAAAGCGGTCTGCGGCGGAGCTATATATGAAAAAAAAAATTAAAAAAAAATAAATAAAAAAAATTCAAAAAACAAGAAAAAGCAAAAAAAAAAGGCGCTGCGCCGTGCTCCCGACCGGGCTGCAGAAATTAGGCGCCTTTTCCTTCTTCGAACCACAACCACCATATATAAATGGAGTGAAGCGCGCGCGAAATGCATTCGCATTTCCTCACGATTCCCTTCGGGGAGGTGGGGTCTTTTTAGGGGCGAAGCTCCTTAAGCCGTGGGTCGTCCGTCCTCGATGTATGTAGTAGGTAGCCACCTCCACGCCACCTCTCGTTTAGTTCTTGGAATGTCCGCTAGATGGCGGTACTTGTATATGATGAATATATTTAGGGGCGAAGCTCCTTACGGCATCACCTCGGCGGTCCTCGGTTGTCCATGCATTCTGAGCAGCCAGTAGGCACTGGATTTCGACCTCCAAGGTAGTGCCTGTGTGATATGTCTCCTGTGCGTGATTAAACAATAAAAAAAATTCACAACGTAGATGTAAAATTAAAGTGAACTGCGAGTCGCCTTGACTCTCATCGACCCTTTAGTAGAAATGCGCCCGATCTCACGTCGTTGATGATGTACTGCGCAGAATTTGCGGAAGATTACCGGTTTACCGACGCACCTACGAAGCTTCGCCCACTCATCATCATTCACTCCGTGGATATGGTGCCGACATCTCCAGTTCTCGTCTCGTTTCCGAGAGGGCGCTGTCCTATAGACATGCGTACAATATGGCGGTTGGGTGAAGGTACGCTAGATGGCGTTGGCGGTGCAGCTGCTCTCCGATTGCGCGGACCACCGTACGAGTGCGCTTGCCGGATCGTGCTGCTTGGCGGACCATGGACGACGACCGGTCGTTGAAGTTTGAATAAAATTTCACACACACTATCGCTTTGATTACTGCTGGGCGAAACCACTGAAGATTTCACGGTGTAACCATGATTGCTTCAGTCACCATAACTCTCATCGACCATTTAGTATAAACGCGCCCGATCTCACGTCGGTGATGATGTACCGGGCAGAATTCACGGAAGATTCACGGTTTACCGATGAACCTCCGCAGCTTCGCCCACTCATCATCATTTACTCCGTGGATATGCTGTGTTTTTTTTTTCGGGCGGTTTACGGCTATGCCCGCAAAATTGCGACCCCAATGTGGCACATGTTGACGTTGTGAGGCCTGACTCTTTCGCCAAGACCATCCTCGTCTTCGTTCGGTCCTCATGCACCTTTCATATGACGTCTGATGCACGAGAAGGCACGTGTAAACACAGTACAGTGACAGGAGATCGCGTCGACGCGTTAGAAAAAGAAAGCATGACGCCAATGCCCTCTCTTATCTAAGTGCGAAGGCACACAGAGGCACATTAGAGCCTCAAAGATTCGCGCGCACAATCTCGGAGACCGTTACACGACTCTGAATGTTTATTCTGACCGCAAGAAAAGTGTTTTCCTTACAGCATGATTCTCACGATTTGGTGGTGCGGCGCGCATGCCTGCGCTTGCGTTCCCGCGCTCGCGCGTGCTTGGCGCGTCTTTCGCGACAGCGCGGACAGCACCTGTTCGTACCTGGACTGTAGCGTACGTTCGTATCAAACGTCGCGGGGTGAAACTCGGTTTGCAACAACCGTACTCCAGTACTTTGCAGGCCAATGGGCCTTGACCGGGACCAAAGAAGAATTTGTATCACTTCGAAATTCCTATGAGCTGTCATCGTATCACCGACGTTTTACTGTAGCATGGGCTCTTTCTGCGCTCGCGGAGCATGTTTCCAACAGATATGTCATCTTAAAATTTCCAAGGTAACATGTCAAAATATTGTCACAAACCGTTAAAGAGATCTCGGGTGTAAATTTCAAACCTTGCCCATGAAGCCTGAAAAGGTTTCCAATAGCGCTGACTGAATTTTGTGCAGGTCAGCGTGCTCTGCCTAGATAAAATTATAAAAAAAAATCGTCGTCGTATCGAAATTTCTTATGTACCCCTTCTCAAAAATGTAAACCATGAGCGGTCAATGGCGGCTAAAAGTATGTCACATAGGACCAGGCTACACAAGACTCTTTACAAGTTTCTTTGCGTGAAAGCTAGAAATCGGAAATCAGGTGGAGGAGGAGGAAAGAACTTTATTGCGAGTCCGGCGAGTTGGTGGGGCGGGCCAATAGCCCCGCCTAGATGACGGCCAGGAGTCCTTGAACCCTGGCGGCTTCCTCGGCCCGCTGGACGGCCCACAGCTGATCTTCGAGGGCGGTACTGAGCAGCGCGGCTTCCCAGCGCGCGCGAAGGCTGTCGCTAGAGGCCGCGTACTCGTTACGGGCACTAATCCCTCGGCATTTCCATAATATATGCTCCAGAGTGGCTCTGGAGTCACAGTACTTGCACCTGTCCGTTTTATAGATATCCGGATATATCATGTGCGAGAGCGCAGGGTTCGGATACGTCCTAGTTTGTAACCGCCACCATTCGACAGACTGCTTTTTTGTTAATTTTGGGTGAGGTGGCGGGAATATGCCCCCTCTGTAATCTATAATGTTTTGTAATATCATTATATCTGGCCATTTTGTCTTCCCACTCCCACTCGTCTACCGTGCCGTCACGATCGCAGGGTGCTGGGCCGGCACTTGAGATTGCAGCTCGGTCTGTAAGCCCTCGAGCTGCGTCGTAAATGAGAAATTTTATTATTTCAATCAAATCAAGTTAATGCAACTCAGTATACGGAACGAGGTCCCGGAGTCGGAGAGTGAATCGGGGCCTCCTGTACATGGTAAACATTAAGAAACATTGGACTTTAGCATCGACAGGAAGGAAAAGAAATGAAAATATATATTTTAAGAGCAGTGGTCATGTACACTTCAGAGACATAATATAAGAAACAAGAAAACATGATACACTTGAAAGAATGGAAAAGGTTTGCACACTATATTATATTAAAAATACAAAAGTATGCTTTAGGGGCTGTGTAAAAGAAATCTTGTGTGGTGTTAAATGGATTGATAAGGAATTTTTTTTATTTCTTCGACAAGTCAGCTTACAGTCATTAATTTTAAGACAGACGGCAGTGAACTCCATATGGAAAATGCACTGAAATGAGCTGTTTGTTTACCGTAGTTAGTTCGGATTTGCGGCAAAATGAAGATTTTGTGTAAAGCAAATCTAGTGTTGGTAGAGTTAAGAAGTGAAGATGGGATGATTGAAATGGAAGATCTATTATTGATTCGCTTAAATAACGAGATTGCTAGACTGTATTTAACTGTATCGTACATCACAGGCGTAGTACATCATAGGCATAGAACAATTGTTTGGAACTGCTGTTATATGAGCGAGAAGTTACTTTTCTGATTGCTTTGTTCTGAACAGTCGGTAACGGTGAAAGGTTAGTATTGTAAGTATTACCCCATGTAGTTATGCAGTAGTAGATATGCGAGTGAATACATGCGTAGTATAGTGACAGGAGTATGGAATGTGAAAAAAATCACGCCATATCCACGAAGGGAAGGATGATGAGTGGGCGAGGCTCGATCGTTTTTCATCCATGGCAGATAGAGAATGTGTGGTCTGGAACGCGCTTATATTTCATGGTCATCAGCGTCATCGTCATCGTTATCACGTGTAGGGGGTACATTCAACTATACTGAAACGCGCTTATACTTCATCGATATCACGTGGAGTGGGTACATTCCACTATACGTGGCTACCTACCTACTACTACTACTACTACTACTACTACAGAGGAGGGACAGACCCACACCCTAAGGAGCTTCGCCCCTAAAAAGTTGGAAAGTGAACCCACTTCATGGTCATCAGCGTCATCGTCATCATGTGTAGTGGGTACATTCTACTATAGACGTCAGACTCTGCCCAGGCGGCGCTGCGAAAAACGCCGCCACCAGCGCTCTCATCGCCACCCTGGCCATAACTGGGTAGTGCAAAGAGAGCCGTTCGCAAGCGAATGTACATGGGCCACTATAGAACCCCCTCTTTCGCTCAGGTTGAGGGCTGTTTCCTGAAAATCAAGGACCTGGAAAGCTTCTGCCGTCAATCCACCCTCGCTTCAGAAAAGTGGAAAGCTCATCAAAGTGAACTGCGGCTACAATGCAAAAGATGTTTCAGCTATTTTGGCGTGCTGCAACTCGCAAGCGCAAGCGAGCATAGCATAACATCGAGTTCGAGGCACTCCGACGTGCGTTCTGCAATGCCTAAATGCGTCAAATTTTGGCATATACATAATGTCAAAGCGATGAAGTTACGCACACGAGCAATGTTTCTTACGATCAGTGGTACAAAGCTCGCTTTATCAGGCACGAATGGCCCCGGCGATTATCGCCTTTGCAGTTGCATTCTCCATCCATCTCTCGCTTCCTGTGCGTTTAACTGTTTTATTACGCATCCTCGAATGTACTGTTCACGCTTGTCTTCCTTTTGTATATACTGCAAATGGGGTTACGTGCGTGTCCACTTTCTCGGTGTACAACGAAAGGCAAAACCGTGGCCTCCGAGATAGCTCCGGCAATCGCGGAGATCACGGTAAGGAAAACCTGACGGTGGTCACGACCAAAATTTTGCGATTCACTTGCATGACGCACGTGTTAGCATTTGCTAGCCGGAACTTTGAACCTTCAATGCGTACGTGCGCGATGCTGTGTGATGACGACCAGTTAAGATTATGGGTGGTCGCGGAGTGCGCGACCACCCATAAACGCGCGGTTAACCAGTCTGCATTTAACTGCTGCACGGCGCGCACCGCGGTATGAGGCTCTGCTGAGCTTCATAGTCAGGGTTACCACCATTCTACGTCAAGGCTACTCAAAACACCAACGTGAGACCCACATTATCACATTTTCTCATGCGACCGGCTGTGGAGAACGCGAGTATTTCACTTACCCAGCACGTTCGCAACGGCCCGTATCCAGAGCTCTCGGCGTTCTGCTTCGTGCAACAGCTACAGAAATCGGTAAAACAAGTCCTTTACGTCCGTGGCAATTCACAACGCAACAGTAACTTCGACTGAAGCCTTTCTTCGTAGCGCGCGGAGCTGTTGCATCTGCTCTTGTTTTCGCCGTCGTTCTGGCACGCGCACTTCATGGCGTTTCGGTTGCGCGTCCGACCAGCGGAGATAAATTCGTAGCTCTTTTTCTGAGTGTTCAATGCGCCAACACACCAAATATTTAGGTTAATTGTTGTTTCCAACTCGCTAGTTGCACCCGGTTGCACAGCAAACTGTGCAAGGGAGTCGGACTTTGCACTACCCAAGACTGCTCCGACAGGTGGCGCTACGCGTCTGCAAAACTCCAGAGTCTGACCTCTATAGTGGAACGCGCTTACACTTCATAGTTTTCGCGTGTAGTGGGTACATTCCACTATACTGCGTCATCGTCATCTTTAGCACGTGGAGTGGGTACATTCCACTATAGTGGCTACCTACTACTACTACTACTACTACTACTGCTACTACTACTACTACTACTACTACTACTACTACTACTACTACAGAGGAGGGACAGACCCACACCCTAAGGAGGTTCGCCCCTAAAAAAGGTGCGAGATCGAATTAGGATGCGTATACCGTAAGACAGTTTTTTTACATCTAAAATATGGGTATGGAATTTTAAGTTTCTATCGAGTCTGACACCTAAGTAAATACAGTCATTGCTACCATGGATCAAATGATGCGGAATAGAAATTGTAGGAGCGCCTACTTGCGAGTGTTGGTGCGATGAAGAGACAATGAATGGGGTTTTTTTTGAGGATTGAACTTTAATTTGTTTAACCCTCTGTTGCATGGCATCCCATATTTGGGACATACCAATTAACATTTTTCATAGCGGGCGCAAGAGGACCAGTGGAGAATGTGACACAGTTAGAATAATCCTTGTAGTTACGTGCACTAAATATAAAAAAAGCGCTGCCATTCCTAGAGCAGTACGAAATCTAGACATGAAATAGATTTCACGGTGCACGTGCAAGCTCGGATCATGAACAACAGTGACTGCTATATTTTTCTTGCACCCATTTTATCGTTGCAGAAGCAAGAAAAAATTATTTTCGCACATCTCGTGGCTTTGGAAATTCATGCTCATTAAGGCTCTTCTCAATTCGGTTTTCCACTACGGTATATAGACGGAAATCGGTATGTGCCATATTTGGCACAGTATGCATGCGAGTGATGAAATGTGCAATATGATGCCATCTATGTTTTGGTGCACAGTGCAAATACAAACAAATAGAAATCCTCTGAGATCATGCAGCACAGCTCGTTTTTGCTAGATTTCAGTTGTGGTGGTAGGTTTTGAGATGCTTCACGAAAATATCGAGTGTCAGCAGCCGTACCTGGCAATTTTTTGTTACATTATTGGCGTGGGTGCACGAAAAAATTATGTGAAGTCTAACCAGTGCACGGCGATATTTAGCTTATACGATTTGTCGGCAACTGACACTCACAACCACAAGTCAGCGGTTGGAAATTCGGGCAGGGAAGTACAGCAAGGCGGCACCATGCGAAGAGCCAAACGTGTAAGCGGCCATCTTGCACGTAGATGTCGGCAGTCAGATGCACTAACCAAAATGTTCAATTATGCCTGAACACAGGAAGCAGTTGCTTTGCTTTATTCCACAAATCAAGCTAAAAAGACCGCAATCAGTGAGATTTTGTTTTTCAGCCATGGCAGCAATTTTGCTCGCCCACTTGCAGTGTGCCATATTTGGCACAAACCTCTATCTTCATTAATACAGTCACAATAAATCTGAACATTTTTGTACATGTTATTCTTCATGTAGTTAATGATAAAAAATGATCAAATAATTTTTTCAATTCATTTTCTCATATTTCATGCAATACAGGGTTAATATACAACAGTCTAATATGTTGCCAAGATCAGTTCTAAGTTTATCTTTTAGGCAGTGAATGTTTTTGTCGCAGCTAAATATCGTCGTATCATCAGCGTAGAGCAAACGTTTACAGTGCATGATATAAGTGCATGATTAGGTGGGTAATTAACATAAATTAAAAATAAAAGTGGGCCCAAAATGGACCCTTGTGGTGCCCCTTTGTTAATCGTTTTTTCTTTAGAGTAAATACCGGAAATACTGACCATTTTCTGTTAAATAGGTAACTACGAATCAGTGACATAGCAGGACCAGTTATTCCAATTGCTTCTGATTTTAGGAAGAGTATCTCATTATTAATAGTATCAAAGGCTTTAGTTAGGTCAATGAAAACAGATCCAGCTAAAGTTCCTTCATCAACCACCTTTTATAGAAATTCAGTAAGAAATAAAGCATGATCAGTAGAATATCTAGCACGAAAATCAAACTGATAATTAGTAACATTGTTAAACTTATCGAGGTACTTAGTTAAGCGCTTTTCAGGTAATTTTTCGATTATTTTGCTGAAGAACGGGAGCACACATATGGGTCGGTAGTTCGTTACGAATTAATGGTCTCCTTTTTTAAATACTGGGGTAACTTTAGCACGCTTGAGTTCGCGGGGAAAGGTCCCCGTTTTAAATGTTAGAATAATGATACCTGCAAGAATGATAGATATAGGAAGGGCAATTAACTTTATGTGGGATCGACTAATGTCGTCTAGACAAGCGCTTGTAGTTTTGAGATTTCGAATTACGACGGTTACTTCGTCGGGAGAAGTGGGGAACAAATAGAAGGAATGGGGTAGGCGAGTGGTTTGGTAATCCGAGACTTGGTCCGATGCCAGATTGTTTGAAGTTGTGAGACTCTGAGTGCACAATGACATTATGAATTATCGAATTAATTTTTTCCTTGGTTGCTGTGGGCAAATGTGGGCGCAGGTTAGCCAGACGTACACAGAGAACACCCAAGAACAAAGAGACACCACTTTATGTACATGGCAGACACGAGACGAGACGGGACACAAACATCTGCGCGATCACGGCTTATGCGGGAGTTAAAGTTTGTCCACTCACACCGCACTGTATTCCGCCTGGGTGCGTCAGTCGGTGTGGTCGGCCGGGGCGCGGTCAGCGTCAGGTGGCGGGGTGCGTCGCGCTTCGCCAAGCCGGTACCGGGGCGTAGCCCGGCCTACAGGATGAATGCCCGGGAGCATCCCGGCACGGCAGTCGACGCCTGGGCCGACGTCGGGAACAGCGCCACGTCGAGCGCCACGTCGGAACAGTACCACGACAGCTCCTTGGACAGCGCCTCGACCCGCGACAGGAACAGCAGCAGCCAGCAGCCAGGAGCTTCGCTTGGGACAGGATCCCAGGACAGGTGGGGCGACGCCCAGCCTGGCAGGACCTCACGATCGTCGGAGCCGGGACGGGGCCCGGACCAGCAGGGCAGGACCGTGATGTCGGGGCGTGGGCCGATGTCCGATCGCCGATGAGCCTCTGCCGCTCGCCGAGCTGTCCCCGTCGCTCGAAAGCTTCTCTCGAGCCCGCGCACGAACACGCGCACGAACACGCGCACAGTCGCGCTTTTTCACGGACACTATCACCGTCATGGTGATTCGCGCGCACTTCAAGTCGAATATCGGCCCCGCACACCGACCACAAGTCAAATATCGGCCCCGCACGCCGACCACAAATATATGTCACCGCCGACGCACAATCGCCGAGTCAATGTTTTTACCACATCTTCCCCCCAGTTCAAGAACAGCGAGGCGGTGGAGAAAGAAGGGTAGGCATCTTCATAGAGTAAATAATCACGTTCAGAACTCTGGGAGTCCCTACGCGAATAGTAGGAAATATGTCTATTCAGTCGTAAGAGATGTGCGACTGAGATAGTCAGCACCGACATTATCCGAGCCACGAATGTATTCTACGCGAAAGTCGTAGTCCATCAAGAGTAGGCTGCAGCGTAGTACTCGGGTGTTGACTTGTCGTGCAGAAATTATATATTTTAGTGGCTGGTGGTTCGATTGCAAAGTGAAGGGCCTGCCATAGAGGTAAACGTGGAATTTCTGCACACCGCAGACGATGGCGAGGCATTCCCTCTCAATGGTGGAATAGGCCGCTTCACGAGGTAGCAGTTTTCTACTGGCGTACGACACCGGGTGCAAGTGGCCATTGTATTCTTGCAGGAGGACAGCTCCCAAACTCCGCGATGATGCGTCAGTGCGCAACACAAAAGGCCTTTCGAGGTTGGGCGCTTTCAATATCGGTTGGCTTTACATCATTTCTTTAAGTTTCTGAAAGGCATCCTGGTGTTTGTCGCACCAGTCCAGCTTATTCGGACTTCCTTTCTTCGTCAGCTCGGTAAGTGGATGGGAAATCTCGGCATAGTTGGGCACAAACTCTCGGTAGTAGCCGGTGAGTCCGAGGAATGCTCGAAGCTCTTTCTTGCTTACCGGTCGTTTCGCTGACACGATCTTGTCTGATGTGTCCTTCATGGGTTGCAACAGTCCTTGTCCCACAACGTGACCAAGAAAGCTACTCGTCGGGGAACCTATTTCGCGTTTCTTTGGCTTGATAGTCAGACGTGCCCCGCGCACACGTTGGAATACATGGCGTAGTGTAGCCATGCGTTCCGCCCATGTTGTAGTTGCAACAAGAATATCATCGAAGTAGTAATAGACATTGGGAATGTCGCCGACCACCTCTCTCATTAATCGGTTGAATACGGCAGGTGCGGTTTTTATGCCAAAAGGCATAAAGCGGAATTGATATAGGCCCGAGTCACAGGGAAAATGCTGTCAACTCTTTGGATGTACTGGCCATGGGCACATGCCAGTATCCTTTTGTGAAGTCGAACTTCGAGAAGTACTGGCGCCCAGTAAGTTGCGCAAACATCATGTCAGGGCGAGGTATTGGTTCCGCATCCGGAACGACAACCTTATTCAGTTGGCGAAAGTCAATGCAAAGTCGCATCGTGCCATCCTTCTTTACTACCACAATTGGTTTTTGGTAAGCAGATGTGGACTTCTCTATAATGCCCAAGCGAAGCATTTCCTGCACTTCTGTCTCAACGGCCTCCTTAACAGCGAATGGCATCGGGTATTGTCGGACATGGATGGGCATGTCGCTGGTCAATTTGAGCTGGCATTCCAAAACATCAGTCTTTCCAGGTAAGTCGGAAAAGATGTCGTGGTAGGTGCTAAGAAGCTCGGTGACTTGTTTCCGTTGTTCGTTAGTGAGTTGAGGACATACCGACACATCTTTACACGTCTGCGTTTGAATTAGCGTGGTATGGAGTGAACTATCCGAGTCTTCCAGTTCGGCTTGCTCCAGTGACGACACATCAGCAACTGTCGACGGTGTAGGATTGTTGGTTGTCCTCTCCTCATACTTTTTGAGCATGTTTATGTGGAAGACAGTGGTGCGATGGCCGAGATCAATGGCATAGTCTAACGGACTCTTCTTATCCACCACTTTGAAAGGGCCTTTCCACGTAAGTATTAACTTGTTAGAGTCCGCGGGCAAAAGCACGAGCACTTTGTCAGCAACGGCCAATTCTCGCTTTTTTTTGCTTTTCTATCATAATACCGCTTCTGGCTTTTGTGTGCTTTGGAGAGTTCTTGGGCCGCGATGCCGCAGGTTCTCTCCAACCGTTGCCTCAAGTCAACGTTGTACTCGTAGGCCGACTTCGTCACCTCGTCCAACTTAGGATTCGTCCACAAGTCTTTGAGGACGGTCATTGGGCCCCGAACATACCGGCCGTACAATAGCTCGAACGGCGAGTATCCGGTACTCCTTTGCGGCATCTCTCGGTAGGCAAACAGCAGAGGGCCTAGGTATCGATCCCAATTTTTTAGGGCATTCCTGGCACATGCGGCCTAGCATGCGCTTCAAAGTACCGTTGAAACGCTCAACTAGCCCATTCGCCATTGGGTGGTACGGTGTTGTCGGTAATTGTTTAACCGATAGAAGTCGACTAAATTCTTTCATAACCGAAGACATAAAGTTGGTCCCACGGTCACTGACAATTTCACGTGGCACGCCTACTCGTGAAAACATTTCTATTAAGCCTTCTGCCACCATTTTGCTCTCAATAGAAGGCAGAGGTATAGCGTCTGGGTATCTGGTAGCAAAGTCCACCATCGTCAGAATGTATCGATTGCCCTTATAGGATGTCGGAGACAAAGGGCCGACGATGTCTATTCCAACGCGGGAAAAGGGCGTCTCGATAACGGTCATCGTGCCAAGTGGAGCTCGTCCGACTAGATGCCGAGGGACAGTGCGTTGGCAGACATCGCAGGATTTCACATACCGCTTGGTTTCAGATTGTAGACCAGGCCAGTAGAATTCGGCGAGAATGCGGGCTGTTGTCCGAGAAATCCCTTGATGGCCTGCGAGAATGCCCTCGTGTGCCAGCTTGAGTACAATCTCTCTTAATTGTAGAGGCACAACAAGCTGCTCCAGCTCTTTTCCCGACAGTAATTTGTGTCGTCGGTACAAAATTCCGTCAGACAGGAAATAACATGTCTCACGACATTTTACTATCATTCTCTTCCCCATGCTCTTGTAACACCGTCGTAACGATGTGTCATTCCGTTGGAACTCCTCGAACGTCGCCTTGTCTATAACTCCAGTTGCAGTTTTTAATACTGGAAGTCTGGAAGTAGAGCGTCTGGGAGTTCCCTGTGCAACGGCAGCTCGCTCACCCGGAAGTTCCCCTTGGTCTTCAGTTTGGAAAGCCGGCAAGCTTGAATCTTCGGGCGCTTGTGCGTTCTTGGCGTGAGTCTCATGGAAACGACGACCGTCCTTAACCGTGCGTCCCGAGGCAGTGGCTGGGTCGTCCGTACCTGTCGCCCTCTTATCTGCATGGCTTGCTTCATGCTGCTGTTGAAGCTTGCATTCTGCTCCTTGATCTGCAGGTAGTGTACCTTAAATATTCCCCAGGACCACATCGTAAAGGGGGGTTCTGCATGCACTTAGCACGCACGGTGCCAGTGAAGAACGGCGTATCGACTGATACGATTGCCTCCGGCAAGTAGTGCACAGGTGCGGTCTAAGAGAAACACCGGGCTGTTTGTGCCTGTAAAGTTTCCTTTTGGTACAAGCGCTTCCCTAACAACCACAGTGTTACAACCGGTGTCGCGGAGAACAGTTACAGGCTTGCCCTCCAGGTACCCTTTGGGTACCGGCAAGGTGCCTACGTCGGACGCGATCGGTGTACATGTCGACGTTGTATTGACGGATTGGGATAGTTTCCCCGTCTTGGAGTACGACGTATCCCTTTTTCTGGTCTCGTCGCCTCGGTAGTTTCAGGGGTCGACAGCATACACGACGCCTGTCGCTTTTCTTGTGTCCTGCCTGGTTCAACCGGCGAACCCGTCTTACCACTGGACCAGCCAGTCGCTGATGGGTTATTCGTCCGAGACCAACACTCAGATGCACGGTGCCCTGTCTTGTTACACAAGAAGCACTGAGAATTGCCTTTCAGCGGCCGCTTTGTGGGTTCTGTCCTGCGAGTACTCTCTGCGGGACTGTCCTTATAGCACTTGTCTTTGCCCAAGTTAGAAAGGTCCTGAGCTTCCAAAAAACAATCGGAGTTCTGTGCCAACGTGCTCAGCTTCTTAAAATTTATTTCCTTTAAAAATACCCGCAGTTATGGCGAGCATCCTTTCATAAACTGCTCAGATATAATTACGTCGCGAAGAGCATCGTACGTCTTCTCAACGCCTGCTAGCTCCATCCATCGGTCAAAATGTCCTGCTATGCGAGACGCGTATTGAAGACCTGTCTCTTTCTCTTCAGGTTTTGCTTTCCGGAACTTTTCGCGGTAGCCCTCGGCGGTAAACCGGAATCGTAGCAGTAAGGTTGCCTTGAGCTGGTCATAGTCTGATGCAGAGGTGGAATCGAGCCGGCTAATAACTGACAATGCTTCGCCTGTCAAACACAAACTGAGCGAAAAGACCCATTTGTTCCGAGGCCACTCTTGCGACTCGGCCACACGCTCGAATCTTTGGAGGTATGCGTCGAGGTCATCTCGCGCTTCATTAAAAAGGAGGCAGTAACTTGTGTGAACTGCAACTGTCCAACATAGCCGGTGCAGATGCGTTGCTACTCGGCTGTTGCGGACTCTCTCGCTCGTTTGTACTCGTTTCCTGAAGCTTGAGCTTCAACTGTAGGACGCGTTCCTCAGCTTGTAGCCGTTTCGCCTCCAGCTCCAATTTCTCACGCTGATCATCACGAACTTGCGCGCGTAGCTCCCTTTCTATTACGCGTTGCGCGTCAACCCACTCTTGGAGCGCGGCTCCATCTAGCCCCATGTCTTTGCCGATTGCGTGCAGCTTCTCTAAGTCCATGGTTGCGTCCGTGACGTCTGGCTTTCGGCAAGATGGTGAAGCCGATCCTGGCAGTTGGTGACAAAGTGCTCGTGCTTTTGCCCGCGGACTCTAACAAGTTAATACTTACGTGGAAAGGCCCTTTCAAAGTGGTGGATAAGAAGAGTCCGTTAGACTATGCCATTGATCACGGCCATCGCACCACTGTCTTCCACATAAACATGCTCAAAAAGTATGAGGAGAGGACAACCAACAATCCTACACCGTCGACAGTTGCTGCTGTGTCGACAGTTGCCATTACTGTTTAGAAAATAATTCACTACAGCAAAACTGCTAGCCGGCCTAGTTGGAACGAATTCATGGTACTAATTTGCGCGAAACAAACGGGGACGAAGAAAGGATACACACAGACAAGCGCGATCTAACAACTGATTAATTTTTGGAAAAACGTTTGCTTACAACCTAACGTGATCTGCGCAATTCCGCCAGGCATCACACCATCCGCGCATATAACCGTGTGTATCCTTTCTTGGTCCCCGTTTGTTTCGCGCAAATTAGTACCATGAATTCACTACTTTCCATTTTTTTTGTCAGAGTTACTCCCGCATCCTAATATTTCCTGTTCGAAGTATCTCTTTGCTTTTTTTAACTGTGAACAGAGATGGTTACAGTATTTCTTATAACGTGCTCTTAGTTTAACATTGAAGGGCTGTCTCTTGATTTTTTTCTAAATATTCACGCGTCTGCGCATACCTTTAAATAATTTATCAGTTATCCATGGGTTTTGCGGTGAAGCAAGGACCTTCTTCCATTTTTTTCTTATGGGAATGGCAGTGAAAGTAATGTAAAAGCAAAGATAGGAAGCACGAGAATGCTTCTTGAGAGTCGTTAGTTTCCTTTACGGCGAACCAGTCTGAATTAGTAACGGTTTCGATCAGGGCTTCCTTATCCAAAACAAGCTTGTAAAAGAATGCGGAACGGGATATGGGAGCAGGAGTAGTCGAAAGAAGTATGGCATAATGGTCGGTTATATCACTCGTAAGAATGCCTGCTTCTGGAGGGATCAGAAGGTTTGATAGTGCATGATGAATCAGTGAACTTCCTCCATCATGAGAGAGGCGTGTAGCTTGAGAAATAAGGCATTCATACCCCTAACTGTGATAGCAGCTAGAATATGTGATGAAGTTAACGGACGAGGTGTCAAGTAGGTTGATGTCCCTTTCACCAACAATAATTACAATTTTATTTTCCGATGATATCGATTCCAGGACATTATCTAAGGCACTGCAGCAATCACTAATGGATGTAGAAGGTGAACGATAAATACAACCTAAGATAAAATTTTTGTTGTCAATGTTGAGCAACAAATGATCTAATTCGACCCATATATTTTCACAGATAAGTTCAGTGCAAGATCGTGTCGTGGCTTGAACGCTAGGTTTGAGAAAACGTGGATGGCTGCCCCACCATTACTGCTTGATTTTGTGCGTATTCAGATCAATAGTTGGGGAAGCAGAATATATTTTTTATGATCCTCACAAAGCCAGGTCTCAGTGACAGAATTGATGGAAAATGACTTGGTGATTGTAGAAAGAAAATTCTGAATGTCGTCATAATGTTTCCAAATACTACGCGCATTTAAGTGAATAAGCGAGCATGAACTGTTAGAAAGAAATGGATCCAACTCAGATGTGTTCAGGTACACTGACATGATGAATCAAATACAGCGATAGGGAGAAGAAAAAAAACAGCGATATCTAGTTATAAAAGAGAGGTCAGATTCCTTGGCACTGCGGTAGACCTGACGGTCGGTAGTTTTTCCTGGCTTTAATTGCAAAATTTTCAGTCCACAAGAATTTGCACTTATTGGCTTTCTTTAGAGCTAGAGCCTTGCTGAATAATGACTTATTCGGTGGCGTTAAGTGGTCGTTCACGTAGACAGGGCTGTTCATTGCGGCAGGCATACCAACATCGCCAAGGCACAACTTATCTTTACGTGCCTTAGAAATAAATTCATCTTTCTGTGAACGCGAGCAGAATCTGGGAATAACGTTCTTTTTGTCTTTTGCTTTCGTCGGAAGACGGTGAACACAGGGGCCTATGTGTTTGCCTATACATACACATAGGCAAAGTTTGCATGACCTCCAACTCCTGCCCTCACCATTGCTATCTGATCATTCACAATATCACCTAAGACAAAATCGACTCAGAACGCCTATGTTCCGAACTAAATATGTTACTCAAACACTCACCTATTTAATGCCACATTTTCTAAATAATAATCGAGGAATAGCCAATATGATTCAGGACAACTGTTCGACACCTTTGTCGAGCTCCTAATCGACCCTTTATATTGTGCATTTCCCGTCTCTTGATTTTTTTTCTCTCTTATTTTATTTTATACTGTTCTGTTATACCTCTTATTTCGTTTATACTGTCATACTGTTTAATAAGGTTCATCATCATTAGGGCTCGCATAACATGTCCATGTCACGCATTATTATTAGTATGTACCGAACGTAACTATTTTACTTATTGTGTTTTGATCGCCTGTATGCCTGTGTTTTGACCTTATTGTTACCTGTATTTGTCGCATGTTCTGCGGCTTTCCACCCTGAGCAATGTATGTATGGGTAGGGGGGCTTTTGTGAGGTAGTCGCATCTGTCTTTAGCCCCCTCAATCCCAGACAATGACTGCCTCAATAAAATTCAAATTCAATTCAACAATGTGAAGGTCAGAAGGCATAAGAGGGCAACCAACTGTATCGCCAACCTTTTGCAAGATCGCGGCACAGTCTTCCCCTTTCGTGCAGGGAATGCCCTTGATCTCTACATTGTTATTTTCTTGAGTACTGTTCAAGTTCTTCAACCTTTCTTGAAAGCAAGCCGTTTTCAATCAACAGCTTCTTGTTATCGGTGGCGAGCACCGCTATCTCTGAGCGCAGTGTTTCGACAAGGCTATTCAGGATTTCCATACTCTATTTCAAGTCGCATATCTCGCTTCTGAGCTCCTTGACATCGGTTCCAGAAGACTGCATTCTTAACAGAACTTTACCGAACACATCATGAGCCATGTGTTCAGTGTCGTTGCTTAACTTCGCTTCAATTGCATCAATGCGCTTCGCAAGGTCGGCACACGTCGGCAGTTCGTAAAAGGTTTCAGTCACACAATAAAAAGGCAAAGAACAGCACTTGAAATCATCATTACAAGAAACAAAGGTAGCTTTTAAATAATATTCTAGCAAAAACATGAAGCTGTCTTATGGCACTCCTGGAGTGTTCTGAAACGCAAGCAAACCATTATTTTCAATGCAGTTTCTGACGGCTACAAAAACTTCCCTCTGAGGCACCGAATAGAACAAGTCCTTCACATCAATGGAATAGGTAAAGCCTACACGTACACTGGAATTCAAGAAGCGCACTAGTTCACCAGAGTTCTGCGTAGAAAATGGATCATCAACATGCAGGGCACTCAAAACATCTGCAGAAACAGGCTAATTAGGCCTTGCCAGGTCCCCTTTTTGCGTACGACCTTTCTAGAAAGAACCGTGTTTTGTAGGCCATTGCGGTCAAAGAAAACTGTAACCGCTTTCTTTTTACACCCAGTAATTGTATTTGCAAGCTTACTCCATTCTACGTCCTTGCACAATGCAGTGGCTCTGCCTTTTACTCTTGTCTCACTGGGTCTCACACGCACAAAACACTTGGCGGTGCTTTTTTTCGGCCCTCTTGTTGAAGTCGTATTCTTTTATTTTCATTTTTTTATTTATTTTTACATACTGCAGCCCAATTTGGGCTATCGCAGGAAGTGGGTTTTCTCTACATGAGCACTCAAACAGAAAGGCAATGCAACACTGTAAGCAAGTGAAAAAAAAGAAAAAACAAACACGAATACAACTCTTAATAAACCAATCGCGAATCAATACACTCATGCAAGAAATCTTCTAAAGGCAATGATCTAGTTGACCCAGGCAATACATTCCATTTGAACACGAAAGTGTTTTATGCCGGGGTCCACCATGGCTCCTCTGACGTATTTCCGTCACGGATATGACGTTGTAAAATATTAACTAACATAATGAGGTCACAGAAAAATTAGAAGAAAAAGTTCCGTCACCGGGCGTCGAACCTACGAGCTCTCGCTCCGCAGCGCACGGCGTGAAACCACTCCCGCTACGGGAGCGTACGTTCCTCAGCTTGCTAACGGCAAGCTATTTATACACACCATATACCGTTGGCGGTCCTCAGAGCTCCTCGACTTCAGCGCGTTTTCGCCATCACTAGCGAGATGGCGCGGGAAGGTGTCACGGAGCGCGCGCTCTAAAGGTCGTCGCGCCTCTCGCTGGGATGAGCGTGCGCCTCCACGGGGCGTGGTCGCTGGTGCGCGCGCGCGCTTATCTCCTGATCGGGGCATTCGGGCGCTTCGCACGCCTTGTGTTTCCACCGCAAATTTGCTTTGAAGTTACAGTGGTTAAAGAGTGCACGAAGGTCGCTTCGTTCGCCGCAGCGGCCGCGTTTACGAATGGAGCGCGCCGCTTACACACGAAGTAATAATTGTGGCAGTTGTTCGCGCTCGTCCTGTGTATGCTTGTGCGTTCATTTCGTGCGTCTTTGTGTTAGAGCAGCGTGCTTTAAATGTCGAGCTGTGACAGTTAGTCCGTGCTCGTCTTGTGTATGCCCATTTCGTGCGTCCTTTATGCTCGAGGTGTGCTCTGCATGTTTCGAGCTGCTTGCCGTTCTTCACGTCACATTACAATTTGTTGCTGCAGCATTCATTCCTTCTCCCTTGTGGCAAAATAATGCACAATAAACGCTCAACTACTTTTGTGAATGCTCGTTTCACTTTCGTGTTATACCGATTCCTTTGACAGAGGGATCATCCATGTTTTTTCAATAGCGTGCGGAAAAAGCTGAATTTAAATAGGTTAGTACGTGGATGGAACGGTGTCAGGTTGAGCTTGTGGCTATTCCTTCATCATCAGGCTATTCCTTGTGGGTTTCAGTTTATCAGGAGAGAGATATTCATTAGTTAATGTGTAGCGCGGGGTATTAACAAGAATATGCAGTAACTTTAAACATTCCACATCGCGTCGCTCGGAGTCTTTTTAGTCCTAACGTAGCAATGTGAGAGGGGAGGGCGAGAAATTCCAGTCGGAACGGCGGTAAATGAAACGGATGGCTTTCTTCTGAACAGATTCTAGTGTGCTTATGTCCGATTTTTTATATGGGTTCCATACGGGGCAGGCATATTCGAGGATGGGACGGATGAGTGCTTAAAACTACAAATCCCCGATTCTTGTTCTGCTTGAAGAAAGTAACGATAATTATATTCGTACGCTTGGCGTTCTTGGTGGACTTTGTGTTTACAGTTTTGGTAAGGGGTTCTACGCCTTCAGAAGGCATTTTTCAAGTCCCTCTTGTTCGACCTGGCTTGAGATACTGCGTTTAATTGCTTGTAGCTCACGTGCTAGTACTGAAGGTGCGTAACTGTACTTCGGTCCTTTACTGATAGTCCAGGCAACATTCAGGAAAGGGCCCTCTGTGCTGATCAGGTATCTTAGAAAAACTGCTTGTTGGGCGAGCTGGTGCATATCTTATTGTAGGATATATGCGAAAAGATCGTCCGAACACAGGAAAAAATGAGGTAGACAGAAAAAAATAGCGGAATCTATCAGCTGGCTTATTCGTCCTTGAAACAGCTGAACATGAGCGTCTTAAAACGGCACAGGGAAAGGCGTTGAGTCGACAATGCGAACAAATTTATGCGCACCTCATGTCAAGCAAACCTAAACAGAGAAGGAGCACACCTGTTCGCTCATTGCAATACGTGCTTAGGATACGAGCCTTTGACAAAAAAAAATAAAGACTTTAGGGAAGAGCAGCAAGTGGAGCGGGAACTCTTGGAAACTTTGATCATTAAAGTGATGTGTGATGATTACGTAAGCGAAACATCGGTTAACTATTGTGGGTTTCGGGCTTGCTGCGTCCCGTCCGTAGTTAAAGCAAGGATGACGGAGGCTTCAGATCAAAACAAACAACAACAATTTATTGAACTAAACGCGCCATACGACAGGGTCCGGCCAGGAACTCTTGGTTACCACGGTTCACGGCCAGCAGCAACCGGCCAGCGCGGGTGGCAGCATCCGTCCTTCTCGGCAGTCAAGTCACCTCTCCCTCTGGCAGTGCGAAGGCTGCCGCTTTTGAAGAGCGCAGGTGGGCCACGTGTAGCGCCACTGCGCAACACGTGGCGCTATCTCTGGATAGCTGGTGTGCGTGCTTCCCATACCTCCCCCCCCCCCTCAAGAAGGCGGGGTGGGGACCGATGGACGGTTCAGAATGCCCGACCGCAGGGACCCTAAAGCGTAGTGAGGACAAAGAAAAACCAATAACTTTTTGCCTCACGCCACCAACAAAATTATCTGGATCCCGCGCAGAACAACGAGGCGAACAGCACATCCGTGCATTTTGTTGAGGGAAAAAAAAGCACAGGTGAAAAAAAATGCGTCATCTTCCCGAACCCTCTTTTTTACCGATGACACAGGTTGTACCACTTGCTTGACGGTGCCGGTGTCTGGGTGGCCAAGCTCTGGTGAGGAATGTCTGGATCCCGAGCAGCTGCATCTTGTCATGCATAAAAAGGTTTTAGATCGGAGACATGAATAGGGCCACACACTTCATTAGTCAAGCAATCTGTCAACATGTACGAGAGCCTGGATTTTTGGGTGATCTTGTATGGTCCGTCCCACCTGTTAGCTAGGGAAGCTGCAAAACCTTTCGAGGGGTCGCTGAGGGGGTGTGTCCGCTTCAACACCAGGTCCCCAACCTCAAAGCTGATGTTCTGCCGACGCTTATCATATACGCTACTATTTGCCATGGCGACGTACTCTCAACTGACTGCATTGTTCCTAGTGGTAAGCCACCACGTGGTTTCGCCTTTTGAATAACAGAAAAGGAACGCGCGTAGCGTAATTTATCCTGTTTCATGCCTGGCCAAGTTACCGTACGACACAGTTTCTCGTAAGTTTTCTGCCCTGAAGAGTGACCAGCTCGAGCACTGTCATGGTAGTACGCTATGAACGATTTCCGAAGTTTGCGAGGAAGGACAACTCGAAACGGTGATTATACATTACCATCGTCAACCTGGGGAAAGTACCAGAACAGGAGGCCTCCTTCTCCGAGCAGGTAGCAGTCAGTTTCCTCGTAGCTTCCTGTGTCAGCTGGATCACGAGCCGCCAGCTTTTCTGACACTTTAGTCACCAAAGTACCCCAACGGGACTGCATGGTTTCAGGTTGTGTCGTGAACACACACACTGTCTCCGGCTCGACCTGGGTTTCAATAGACAACGGCGCACGTGAAAGTGCGTCAGCAACTGTGTTAGTGCTACCTTTCTTGTACTCAATGACGTAGTCGTAGCGCTGCTAGGTGAGCGCTCACCGGGCCAATCGGTCAGAGGGATTAGGTAACCGTTTCAGCCACGACAGCGCTTGATGATCAGTCTGACTAACAAACCGAGTCCCATCCAAAAACATGTCGAACTTCTTTAATGCAAAAATGATCGCCAGGCATTCGTTCTCTGTTACCGAGTGGTCGCGTTGCGCACCGGTCAAAGTGTGGCTTGCGAAATCAACGGGCCTCAGAGCGCCTGCGCATTCCTGTAAAAGTACTGCGCCAAGGCCATAATCGCTGGCATCGGTCTGTAACACAAAATGTTTGTTAAGATCTGGCAGCTGAAGGGAGGCGTTACAGGTAATCGCTTTCAAAAGCATGTCGAAAGTTGTTTGTTGCTCACTGCTCCAGAGCCATTTCGTGCCTTTCTTCAGCAGCTGTGTTAGTGGTCGAGAGATGTCTACGCACTGTGCAATGAGATCACGATAAAAAGCAATCATTCCCAGAAACCTTTGCAAACTTTTAGTATTTCGTGGCGGAGGAAAGTCCGCAATTGCTCGGAGCTTATCTGGGTATGGTTTTAGTACATCATTGTCGACAACAACCCCAAGCAGGTTGATCTTGAGTGGCGAGCTGCAGTTTACCGGGATGAATTGTTAGACCGGCTGATGACATGCGCTGTAGAACCCTATGCAAGTGTTGAAGATGCTCTTCAAACGTGCGCGAAAACACCATCACATCATCAAGATACTAAAGTGCATAATTAAACTTTGCATCACCCAAGACCATATCCATCATGCGCTGATAGGAACTTGGACTATTGGAAAGACCAAAGGCCATGCGCACAAACTGAAACAAGCCTCTATGGCATGTGAATGTCGTTTTTGTGACATCATCAGGGTGAACCTCGATATACAGATACCCACGAGAGCAGTCGATAGTGGCGAAGAACTTCGCGTTTCCCAGCGCATACGTTATGTTCGATATTGCTGGCAAAGGGTAGGAATCTCTCACCGTGACCGCGTTGACCTTTCGGTAGTCCACACACAGACGTGCAGTACCGTCTTTCTTTGGTGGCAGCACCACCGGGAAGGCCCATGGACTCTCGGAGGGTCGTACAGCTCCCGTGTCAATCATCTCGTCCAAGGCTCTATCCAGAAGGGCTCGCTTGTGCTGGCCAGCGGTCTCGGGTTACACCGCCAAGGCTGGGCGTCGCCAGTATTGATGCGATGCACCAGAACATCAGTCTTGCCAGGACGCTCTGTGAACATTCCCGAGAACGGTGTCAGCACTGCCTCCAGCTTGTTCCGCTGGTGGGTTGTTCCCTTGAAGTCGGTGAGGGATTGCAGGACTGCTGACGGCAGCGTGGTGTGCATGGCTGCCACGCCTTCAGTGTTTCCTGGTACAGGCACGGAGTCCGTTTTCTCCGCAAAGGGTGTTGTCTCGGACTGTCCATGAACGCGGTAGCCTCTTCCCGGAAAGTCGAGCGTGAACCCCTCGTCTGCTAGAAAATCTCGGCCGAGAAGCATTGGCACTGAGAGGCCAGGGAAACAAACAAATCGCTGGCGCTTCGTTTTCCCATTAAAATGTATCCGTAAGCGAACACAAGCTTCAGCGTTTGATACGTGGTTTGATGCCATTCGCAATTCAACATTTGCATAACGAAGCTTCAGCCTTTTAGCTTTACACTGTTCCAGCAACGCGTCACCGATTAAAAAGGTTCCTGAACCACTATCAAGAAGTGCAGGTACGATAATGCCCAGCGCTTTCACATTCATCGTCGGTTCTGGAGACTGCACCTGCGCTATGCGGCAAACGGAGGGAACGATGACTGACTCACCAGCTTGTTGTTCCTCGTCTGCACGTACCGGACAGCATTCCATGCTCCTGGCATTGATGGCCGTGGGCTGCGACACACTGCCAGTGTTTAATGCCGCCGGCCGAAGCAGTTTCACGAACGTCCTGCATTCACGCTGCGGCGCGCAAAGCACTGCCGCCTGACATGACCAGTTTGACCGCACTGGTAGCATACGACTTGCCCATGTCTGCGTTGGCCAGTTAGCCTATCACTGAAATCACGCCTTTCGGCGGGGTGGCCCCCGGAGTACCCATAACAGGAGCGCCTGTCGCAGTCGGCTCGCGCAGGACTTGTGAAGCCGGCGTATCGGGACTCGGGGTCCGACCGACTATGTTCTTGTACGGCTCGAGTAAGGAGCGAGCGCTCTGCACTATGACGCTGCTCCGCGGACACTTGCTCCCAGGAACAGCTGATCCCTGATACGGTATTAAATGGGGCCCCGCGCCGCCCTTGCTCATACGCGAATGGGTCCAGGGCGCGGGAGGAGACAGCCGTGAATGCGCCTGGGCTCGTCAGGTCGCATGAGGGACTGGCAATGGGGGAGCGCCAAGCCAGTGACGGCTCAAGAGCAGATTGCGGCGCTGGCGGCGGAGCGTAAGTGCTCTCGGCTAATAGGGCGGCTTGTACACCGCGGGCCTCCCGAGCGAGATGCTCAAGGGTTTCGAATGTGCGCCCGTAAAGAAATGGCGTGAATCTGGGATGACCGTCGAATGACCCGAGCTGCTTTGTCCCTTTCCGCAGCAGTCGGCGCTGCTCGGCGATCCAGTTCCTGCATCGTCCGGACGTACTCGAGCAAACTTTCGTCTGGATGCTGGGTTCTCAGTTCGAGCTCACGCTGGACCCGCAGCTCGTACCCAGGGGACAGAAATTCCTCTCGGAAGCGCTTTTCAAAATCTGCCAAAGTGGTGAAAGGCGATTGCAGCCTCCACCACCGTCCTGCGGCATCCCGTAAAGCCAACGGCAGGATTCGAGCCATCGCGTACGCTTCCGAGGCGCCAGTAGCTCTGATATAGCTATCTACTTCATCACGGAAGTCAGCCACTGATTTCGGGTCGTCCTAGCCCGTAAACGTGGGTAGCTCGAGGCGAGGTCGGAGCTGTGGCTCGCTTACCTTCGTGGCTGGACAGCCAGACTGCTCACGCGGTCCATGACCGTGTTGCACATCTCAGCGACACGCTTAAATGTATCCATCTGCTGTGCCAGCAGCTGGCCAGCCGGCTGGAGAGATGAATCCTCATTGCTGCCGGCAGCCAAGATCTTCCCTGACTGGAGCTGCTTTCCGTCTGCCTGCGCCATTGGAGGAAAGAAAATACCGCACTACAAAAGAACCCACAAGAGAACGCGCTACAAGGAAGCTTGGCGAACAAAACAAAGGACCGGACCTACGTCCACCGTGCTATTCCTACGGGCGGGAGCAAAAACCACGTTGGGCGCCAACTGTGGGTTTCGGGCTTGCTGCGTCCCGTCCGTAGTTAAAGCAAGGACAACGGAGGCTTCAGGTCAAAACAAACAACAACAATTTCTTAAACTAAACGCGCCATACGGTAGCGTCTGGCCAGGAACTCGCGGCGACCACGGTTCACGGCCAGCAGCAACCGGCCAGCGCGGGTGGCAGCATCCGTCCTTCTCGGCAGTCAAGTCACCTCTCCCTCTGTCAGCGCGCAGGCTGCCGCTTTTGAAGAGCGCAGGTGGGCCACGCGCACCGCCACTGCGCAACACGTGGCGCTATCTCTGGATAGCCGGTGCGCATGGTTCCCATAGACAGAGGGCGATTTCCTTGGCAGGTTGCCTTGACATGAGGTGCGCATCAACTTTTCCGCATTCTCTCCTTGACCCCTTTCTCTGTGACGTTTGAAGAAGCTTATATTATTGTCTTTCAAGAACGAATAAACCAGTTGATAGTTTGTGCCCTTTCCGTCTACTTCGTTTTCCGGCGTTCGTCCAATTTTCGCGCACTTATCCAACAATAAGACATGCACCAACTTGCTCAACAAGAAGTTCTAAGATAACCGGCACGATGGAGGTCGCAATGTTTCTAGCAGCGATAGTGATGCAGCCGCCCAGGGAGCCCCCCGACATTCTGTGGTTCTCTAAGGGTGGCTCCCGAAACCTGTCTGCAGATGTTTGAGAGGGTCTCAAAGTTTATTAACTGGAACTCGGACGGCTAGCTGCAGAACCGGGAGTCCGCATTCCCAACCGGGAACATTTTTTGGAGCGCATCCTTGGACACATTCACGATCGTCGTCCGAAAGGAAAGGGCCACAGCCTTGATCACCTTCGCGGAAGAAATGACCCGGCAGTTCCGCCACGCTGATCTCGACGTGCCTGAAGGGAAGAAAGTTTGTTTCCTCATGCAAGGACTAAAGTAAGACTTCTTCCCTGGACTTATTAGGAAGGCACGAAGCACCGTCCAGGAATTTTTCTCGTAGGCAACAGCAATACAAAAGTCTCTGGACGTGTGCACCCGACTACTCAATCGCGCCTCGATGCCAGGCTCCTCACACATACAATCTGTCTGCTCAGACGACCTGCGTCAGACCATAAGGGCTGTAGCGTGCCGGCAGCTTCATCGAATGTTTTCGTCATTCCAGCCGCAAATTTCACCAATCGCAGATTGGATTACACAGTTTGCTGTCAACGCACCATGCCCAGATCAAGTTGAACGACCAAGCGACATCGCCAACTACCTTGCAGCAGTTCAGTGGACGCCCCGACAACCTCCATGATTGCCTTGGCAAGGCCACTGGAGCCGGCAGTACACCACCCTTACCCGGGGCTGATTCGCGAGCCCTTATACTGAGAACTAAGGGCAGCAACCGATGGAAGCAATCTGTCAGAGTCATTACTGACTTTCGAGTTCGAACGCAAGGCAGTAAGGGAAAAAGTCGATTATATATCACGCGACGACGTCATTCCGTCACTTAAGTGCGAACAAACCCTAAATTTCTGCGTCTATTATACTCACCTGAACAAAATCACAAAGAAGGATATGTACCATGTCACACGGGTCAACGACGCCCTTTAAATGAAGACTGACTATTGGAAAATTGAAGTCGATCGGGGAGACAGAGAGAAGACTACTTTTATAATGCCGGGCAGACTTTTCGAGTTCAGTGCAGTGTCCTTTGGTCTTTTTTCGGCACCTACGACTTTGAAGGCGAAAACCTTTATTGTCTCATGCTCACGTCCGTCCGGTGTCCGTCCGTCCGCCCATCCGTCTGTCTGTCCGTCTTTCCGTCCGCCCGTCCGTCCGTCCATCCGAGCTCTGGCACCGAGCCAGGTGGCCGTCGGGATGCGCAAACGGACGCCGGTCACGTCGGACTCTACAGCGCTCGCGCTTTGCTTGCGTAGCGTCGCTGTGCCCAGCGTTTGCAATCATTTTGACCGACGCCGTCTCAATACACAGGCGTTCACGGAATACACTTTCGAATTTACAAAGGGTCCGTCAATTTAAGCCCTGGAATGTGGATGGCGTTTGCACGATGTGCAAAGCGCAAGAGATTACTAACGCATGCGAACGGAGGAAGATTAGTCTCGCGTCTCGCTGCGATTCGCCATAAAAAATTAAAAAAAGAAAACACGCACGCACTCGCTTTGTGTGTTATCCCCCTGAGAGTGTAAAAGAAAAAAAGACATGACATAGTCAGTGGAATGGCCACACGCGTTCGCCGAACACACTTTGGAATGTACAAAGTGTCCTTCAATTTTTGAACACGTAATGGATACAGTACTAACAAATTCAAGTGGCAGATTTGTCTCGTCCGCTTGGACGACGTCGTTGTGTATGGCTCAACCTTCGACAAACACCCCTGGCGCCTTTAAGCTTACTTGAAGCAATCAAGACTTCCCGACTCACCCTCAAACTAGAAGAGGGCCGCTTCGTCTACGAGGAACTCTCGTTTTAGGCCAAAGTGATCAGCAAATCTGGAGTTCACCCAATGCATGGAAAACAGGGGCTATCGCTGCCTGCTTAACGCCCGCCAACAAGAAAGCCATCCACCGCGTTCTCGACTTGTGCGCCTATTACAGACACTTCTTTAAGGAATTTTCACTGATGGCTGCGCCACTAACAGAGCTGACGAAATCTGACGTGGAATTCAAGTGTAAAATGGCACAAATCGACACATTTCAACAGCTGAAACGGTGCCGGCAGACGCCTCTCATACTTCCGCACTTCGACGAATATGTCGACACGGAATTTCACACCGACGGAAGCAGCGTAGGGCTCGGTGCGATGCTTGTGCATTGTACTGGCGGACTAGAAAGGGTTATTAGTTATGCCATCCGGTCGCTATCTATGGCGCAAGCCTACAATCCCACAACAGAAGAGAAGTGACTTGTGTAAGCTCGTTGTGTAAGCGCACCTTCCATTTCGCTATCACGAAAAGAGGTGATGTTTTTAGGCAAACGTAACTATAAGGTGCGACACACTGCGTTTTTATCTGCACGAATTTGAGAGCACATGACATGTTTTTTATGCCTCGTCGAATGTCACATGCTCACCGTTGTCCTCCGCGCCCCCCCCCCCCCCCCGCCACCTAAAATGTCATGCAGGGCACATGCGTGTTTTGGGTTTCCTTTTCGAGTAGATATTTTTTCATTAAACTGTGGTTAGTCCCCAGCGTTTGTGGTCGTCATAGGGAATCCAAGCTTAAGTTTGGGCGCGACGCTCGAGGGGCTGAGCTATGCGTTACTGGGGATAGACGCTGCCGGCGACGGCGGTTCGTCGCCGGATTCGGCAGCGGCGGCAGCAAGGACACGTGCGCGCATGCGCTCCTCATTCGGCCCGGAGCACCGCTAGTCAGCAATAGTCACATTGTGACGCCCCACAGATGCAATCCGACAGATCTACGCGTGTGCGGAAGTGGGTGCGGCAGTGTTGTGATGAAAGGAGTGCCGTGAGTATTCCCAGTTACGATAAGAGCAGTGGCGCCGCTTGACGTTGCTTTGGAAGCCTATACTTCTCTTCTTGTGTACTTGTTTTTTGTAGGCTGGCTTCCTCGTTTCTAAGCTATGTACCAAGAGGCCCAACACCAGAATCTTCTACGATGTGTTCCTTCTACAATGGTCGTCTTTATACATGTGTCTCCCGATGAAAACCAACTGACAAGATACGTTGCTGAAATAGCCCTAGCGCCGTGCAAGGCTGTTTCTTGGCATGATGCATCAAGACAGGAATTCCCCACCATGCGTTCTCACTACGTTTGGCCCTTCTGAACCTTTAGTCGGCCATTCGAAACGTATTTGTCGAATATTGAAATCGGAAGCTCATCGAGAGCTAGGCCATTTGCAGGATTGGCTAAAGCTGCTTTGTTTGTGTGGAAAAACGGACTACCACTCACTGGACACACTCCGTCGACTTCGGCTTATGGCAGCACAGCTCACAGAAGTCCACTGGAATTCCGTGCGACCGAGCCTGCCGCGCAAGAAATCCACTAGGTGTTATGGTGGGTCTGTGACGTACCTGCAGGACTCATCCATTCATTCACGCGTTACTTGAAAGGCGACTGAAGTTCAGCTTGGAACCCACTGTGGTTTCGTCAGGTCTCCTGGCAACGGTATATTGTATAGCTGACAAGGTGCCGTCGGAAGCAAAGGAACGCTACATTGCCGAGGGCGTGGGTTCCGTAATGAGCTCAGGTGAGAGGTTGAGTGGTAGCGGTGCCTGCTCCTTACGTCCGGTCATTCGCTACATTCGTGATCATCACCTCAGGCTCTTACAGGCTGATCAAGAAGGTGGTTTCGTGGTGTTCCCGCGTGCACTGTTTTCAGGAAAAGCTTTGAGTGCGGTCGAGAAGAATTTCAAGAAAATCACACAAAAACCCCAAAAAGTCATGTCAGAGGCCATCAGGCTTCTTAACGAGATCAGCCTGGAAAATTTAGGCAAGAAGGTACGCAAGACGAAAGGAGACATGCTTATCGTGTTTTTCGCGGATAAGACCCACGAAGTGGACTCATAGCCATTATGGCAGAGAATCGAACATGGCAGCCACAGGTGGGACAGTACCTTCAATGGTACCTCAACACGCTCGTCATTTCAGATTCTTTCGCTGCCACATCTTCGGACAGCGTAGTGCACTTTTTACGTGAACGAAAGCCATCTGCTAATATTGCGTTCTCCCTAGGCATCGAATACCTCTTTTATTCAGTGCTTCATGCGGACTTGTTCGTAGCTGTTCGGGAGCTCATTGAAGAAAATGGGGCGGTTTCGTTCCAGAATTCTTGTGGTGTTCCCGTTCACTCGTTCATGCAGCTTTTAACCACGTGCTTGTCGACCACTTTTATTGAATTTGACCATCCTTTGTTCGTGCAAAAGAACGGAATTTGCATAGGGTCAAGCATGGCATCGGTTGTGTGCCACATTTTCCTTTCAAACTTTGAGAGTGCCCTGTGCAGCTCGATGATTGATGAAAGGGTGGTCAAGGTCTTCAGGTATGTTGATGATTTCCTGATTTTGTTAAACTTGGAGAACCCTACTGACCTAGATGATGCATTATGTGACCCTTCTAAACTCATTCAAGTCATGCAGTAATGTTTTAAATTTCACCAGGGAACTGGCATCAGAGAACGAGGTCAGGTTTTCAGATTTGAAGCAAATCTTTTCAAACACCGGCCGCGTATGTTGGATGTATGCGCCGCGCACTAAGAAACAGCTTTTGCCGTTCGATTCATCACATTCTAAGCTTGTCAGGCGTGGCATACCAAACCCGCGCTTTAGCAATGCTCTCAAGGAAAGTTGCTACCATTCAATGGACCGAATCTTCAATGAGCAAGTGACGCATCTAAAGGAGCCTGGCTTTCCAGACACCGTCCTAAAGGCGGTAGCTGAAACAAAAAAGGGAGAAGTTAAAGAAATAAGTGGCCTGTCACGCACCGGGCGAAATGAGCACCATATGCGAGTGGAAATTCTTTCATATATCCATAAGCTTTGACACTGTGTCAAAAAAAGTTGCATCGAGGCATGGCGCACGAGTAGTGTTCTCGGTGCCACGCAAGCTCTGACGTCTTTGTGCGTACACTGAAGAAAGAAAATCAAAGTACGCTTGTACAACTCGACACTCCTCCAAATTCGTTGACTGTGTCACAAATGTAGTGTATCGCATAACACTTCCATGTAGTAGGTTGTACATAGGACAGACGGGGCGCTTCGTGAACACTCGCCTGAAAGAACATGAGACATCAGTCACTTCAGGAGGAGGCGCGAACTTGCCTGCGCATTGCAGAGCGTGCGGGTGTTCATGCATTTTTGATGATACTGAAATTTTTGGTAAGGGGACCTCAAAATGTGAGAGGTAAATAATTGAGGCATATCAAATGCACAAATACGGACACGCTCGTTGTGTAAGCGCGCCTTCCATTTCGCTATCACGAAAAGTAGTTGTAACACACTGTAGGTGGGAACGAGAATGAATGCTTTATTGTGAACTGTGCAGGTATTTATCTGGCTGTTCTTGGGCTCAGACATGCGCAGTGGTAGCTTTGTGCAAACTTGCAAATGACGATGCAGATGCATTCTGCTACAGTAGTAACGTTTTTAGACAAACGTAATAAGAAGGTGCCACACGCTGCGTTTTTTATCTGCAAGATTTTTAAAGCACATGAGCGTTTTGGTTGTGCGTCGTCAATTGTCACATGCTCACCATTCTCTTCCCCCCCTCTTACCTAAGGTATAATGTAGGGCGCATGCGCGTTTCGGGATTCCTTTTCAAGTAGATGTTTTGCAGTGAGATCTGTTATGAGATCACAACAAAGGTAATTTTTGCGCCGTAGTTGTCCGCCGCCGCCGCCAATTCTTCATCGTCGTCAGCCGCAGCATCAACAAAGTGCACATAATGCGTTACAAGTGTGTATCGGGTACCTAATTTTTCGGAAGAATGAAGAATAATGGCACAATTGACGCTTCCCCACTACAAAAAAATTATGATGATTTACGGCGTAGTGGGTACCATGAAAGTGCGCTTGTAGTAGTTGCCCCAAGAGTGTTCTGAAAAGGCTCTAGAAAGGCCGCTATTCCAGCTTTCGATGTGACTGTGCTGCGCGTTCAGCGCAGGCCTGGCGGTATTTTTCATTACACTGTTGTTAGTCCCCAGCGTGTGTGGTCGTCATACTTCTCTTCTTGTGTACGTGTTTTTAGAAGGCTGGGTTCCTCGTTTCCAGGTGTTTAACAAGCATCCTGAATAATTGAGATATTTCTTCTATGTCCGTATTGAAGAACAGAATTTAAGTGTAGCGTTAGGTTGACTTATGAAAGTACGAGGAAAGTATAAGTGTAAGATAAGCTGAGGGAAAGTTTCAAAAACTACAGTTGAGGGTCACTTATGAGGTTACGACTTTTTTCGGTAAGTAAGGCCTCTGGGAACGAGGCTATAAATTTTCAATTTTTTTTCATTAAATAAAACAAAAATAAATTACTGTAATTTTCACAAAGCACTGCCGGTAAATGTTGTAGTTTTTATGAACACACATTCCGTAATAGACGAAATATTTTTCGCTTTTATCAATTTTTAAACGTTCGGCTAGCCACATCAGCCAGCCGCCGTTCGGCGGCCGTCGCTATCTAGTGGCCTCCACAACTCACGGTTATATTGTCGTCGACAGGTGCATTTGTTGCTGTGGTGAAATATCGCGTGCAATGCGAGCGGTTCTTTCATCACACTGCGTGCACATCGCTGTTTGGATCATTGTCCTGCTTTTTCAGCGTTTGGTGTATTTCTCTACGTTATTTTATTTCCAGAGCGCCCGTGTCCGTTCCTTTTTATTTAATGAGGGGAACCACAATAAAAGGATTTCAACAGGTGATCCTCTTTGACTTGCTCCGTTACGCAGCTTACGCGGGCGACCACAGCTGTTCCGCACACGCAGGCTGCCAATATATGTGGTTTCGCCCCTGCAACCAGCTCTACGGACATGAAATCCAACGTCTGCCGAGCTGCTGCAGACGCCTGACTGAAACTCTTTAATGGAGCAAGCGAAAGAACCTCACCTCTGAAATATATTTCACGGATGTCATCGGCATGCAGTGGCGGAACGGGGCGAGGAGCCGTTCGTTGTCTTTTGGACCCAGCGGCAGAATTTACAACATGCGTATCACCGCTCCCCTTGGAGAAGCGATAACGCAACAGGAATTCTGCGTCGTTGTACATCTATCAATGCCTGAGAACTGGGCAAGGTATACGTAAGCTGGTAGCGTAACTTCCATAGAAGCACATGTATCAGGTAGTTCGCGGCTCGCTACCACCGTCGGCATCTACGTATGGAGGGGGACAACTAGCAGCAAACAAAAACAACATATTACGTCACGACCGGAAGCGGTGGCGACGTCGTTCAATTGCCCTACATGGCGCGAAATTGAATTTTTTAATTGCTGACATTTTACATACCTTTTGATAAATACGCAATTTTATAGCGCATTTATGTCTCGCCAATTGTTTGAGCGAAAAGAAAGGAAGGTGAACAAGAAAGATTGAGGAAACAAGGTTGTTTTATTGGCAAAATAGTGTACGTGCATATACACCAAAAACTTTGCAGATGAAGAAATTGTGATACAACTGTTCACGAGCACAATACTTCGAAAACTCACGCTGCCCAATCGTGGAAAACCATTGCAGATAGGCAGCAGCCTTGAGAATATCACTTTGACAGCCTCTCATAGTGTTTATTTGCTTAGTGTGTCGCATTAACCCTCACGAAAGGCGAGGGCAAGCCGGCCATGCACCAGCGAAGGCAGTCGGCAGGCACAGGAGCGCTCATCTACACATTCTGTGAGCTAGTTCAGCTCTGAAATGTCACGTCAGTAAACAGCAAATAAGGAAAAAATAAACTACGGAAGGTACGCACGAAACCAATGCGCCATAGTGAGAGATGCCTCGGTGACCCGGCAATGCGCCGCCCTAAATAAAGCCTTGATAGCAGACTGCCTGCATAAGCCCCCCCCCCCCCCATTTATGGCGCTCGACCAAAAAATGATGCAATCAACCATTTAGCAAAGTGCCAGATAAACCGTAAAGTAACTTTCTAATTTACCTTGTTATATATAAAATATGGGTATTCGAAAAAAAAAATGTCTTGACATTTTGGTTTTCTTTTATTTGTGACCTCCTCACCTAGTCGCTCTTCAATCGTGCGATCGGCGTTGATGTCTGGGGCAATACGTTTTCGACCATTATTCGTTCCAAGTTACGCGACCGATATGATTCGGCCATGAACTGGGCGTAAGGGCGGCGCGTACCGCAACCCTTCCTCTTCTGTAAATTCTACCCAACCAGCAAAATGTGCAAAGTCGGCAAGACTGCACTGTAGTCGGCCATCTTGTTTGACAAGAAAACAGCGAAAGTGGCCCTAAAGGTAGTCTGTAGCTGAACTTTACTTTCCAGTACTTAAGTGCCGATTGAAGTTCATCCTAAGTGCAAGATTGGTGTGTGAAACGCGTTAAGTGCCGGTCATAAGTTAAGAGCAACCTTCGTTTATGAAAACGGGCTTTAAATTGCACACCGCACGCGAGCAGTCTAGTTTATTTTCTCAAGAGCGTATGCCTCCGCCAGCGATAACGTTGGAATCTTTGATAGCACATATATACTAGCTCATGCGCTTGATGTCTTGGCAAAATATCGACTACCGACGCTCTATTCACCGCTTTCAGTGTACATCGTGTATCGCTTATAGTTTGATTTCTCGTTCACCTGGCACAGGTTCCCCAAATAATCACAAGGAAGGGGAGGAAAGAAAGGCAGGATGCTAAACCAGAGGCGCATCCGGTTTGCTGGCCTACGCTGAGTCCATCAGACGGTTATATGCGCGGATGGTTTGCTGTCTGGCGGAATTGCGCAGATCACGTTGGGCTTTAAGCAAACGTTTTTTCGAAGAAAACTAAAAAAGCCGATAACGGGGCCCGACGACGGCCCTGTTACCTGAGTTCTTTCCGCTTAAAGAACAGGCACTCCCCTTTGGTACACACGGCACTACTTTACTTTCAAAATGGAAACACAAATTCTCAATGGAACGTCAGAGGACTGCTT